>UELU01138781.1:0-77719 GCA_900490025.1 Megastigmus dorsalis
TAAAAAAAGGAAACGAGACAAAGAAGCTGCGCATCCATAGCATCTCTTCTCCTCGTGCAGGTAAATTGCGTCTGCTGCTGCCGCTGTTACTGCCCCCGCTCCACAATTCAGAAACGCCTATAGAACGAGGAAACGGACAAAGGAAATGAGGCATTCCTAGTGCCGACTAGATCCTAGCTCTATGCTCTCGGTGGAGGAAGGAAAGCGAGAAAGAAAGAGAGGCAGAGAGAGAAAAAAAAGAAAAACGATCAGACCCTCGACTGCAGGATAATGGAATTCTTCTAGCTCTTCCTTTCTTTTTCTTTTTCTCTCTGCCGATGGCTGTATTGGCGCCAGCAAGGCTCGTTCTCTCGCTTTTTTCCACGAATTAAAGGCAAATAGGATGAAAATCCCCGGACCTGCTGCTGCTCCTTCAATTAGTCATCGGGGCATCGACAAAATCGATTGCTCGTCTTTCCCACTCTGTCTCTATATATGTAACATTAACGATGTTTCCTATACTTGGCCTACATCTAATAGAGAAAAATTGCTCATTAGCCGCATGTAATTACCAAGTTCTCCAATGAGAAGCCTCTTGCGGCTCGCCACGACATTTTTCTCTTCTCTTTCTCCCTGCTATGCGCTTTGCCTCCTCCCCTTTCTTATCTTTCCTTTTCATTCTTCTCCTTTTGATGGCTCTGTACCGACGAGCGTACGAACGCTTAGCGCATAATATCGATCATCCTTCGTACCACCACGCGCAAAGAGATAAAAGCAACGAAGGAAGGAGAGAGTGGGAGATTAATGCGGTTGATTAAAAATTTCATAACTTTTCGCGTGCAGTCGGCGCGTAGAGTTAAGCGCAGTATATAGCAGAGAGGCATATAGTTCCTTTCGTCCTGTTCGCCGACCTGAAGAGGGAAGCGGGACAAGCGTCGAGGACGATCTTATATATAGATCAAGTCAAATATATAGAGCACTCTGGGAGGAATATATATATATATATATATACAGATGAGCCGAGCGATGAAATTACAGAGTGAAGAAGAAAAAAGGGAGCGAGGAAGAGCGAGTTACCCGCACGTAACTTTGTCAGCTGCTGCTGGGCGGACAGTAGTGTGTGCGGGTACTGCCGAGTCCTAATTACCCAGACTCTCTTGGATGTAGACATATTCAGTCGAGTGCTGTTTCTCGTGTATCCCCCGAATGATCATTCTTCTATTCTCTCTCTCTCTCTCTTTCACTCGCTTTACATACATGCGGCCTTTCTTTTACTTTTTTTTCAAACCGCGAACAAAGCTTATATGTATATAGTCAGAATTCCCATGTATATATGGAAGCTCGGAAAACTCTTTTCTGTTAATTATAACCTCTCACTCGCAAACGCCGAATCCAAAATCGTTGAAATTGAATTCCGTTTTGCAAATTTTCTGTACCTGGTTAATGCATGTAATAATAATTATGATTGATACTTGCGTTATTATAACGAAATCACTAGTGCGCGAACACTCCCTTGCCGTTCCATTTTTTTTTTTTCAAAAAAAAAATGGGTAATTGGAGATTTTCTCGTGCAAAATGTACGTTTAATATTGCATTACGGACTGAGTGTGCAAATTTCGATAATTTGAATGTAATCGCTTTATAATAAAGATCGATCAAATGGTTTATTTTTAATAGCCGTTCAGTCATGTAGAACTGATATAAATGCATCTACGGATTTCAAATGAAATCGATTAAATATAGCTTGAAGCAGCATTGAGTTGCTAGAAATAATCAAGCTTAAAACCAATATCATGTCCGGGAAACTTGGAATGAAATTATTTATATAAAAATGTTGAGGATTTATTTCGTAAACATTGTATATGTGCATTTTAAATTTTGTTTTTACAGCTTGTTTAGTATTGATTTTAGACATAAAGTGCTTTTTTGTTCTATTTCATCAAAAATAATCCAAATAAAACTTTTGTACAAATAATAGATGCCAAATCTTAAACATTTAAAATAAATTAGATAAAAATTATAAATTGGTTTAGATTGATTCCATAAAAACGTATAATAAAAAACCAGATCGATCTCTGAATTCGTATCAGTATCAAAGTAAGATATACGCTCAGCGCTTTAGTCATTAAACCAGAAACTAAAGCTTCAAAATATCATTAAACCTCATCGCATTTAGCTGCCTCTTAATACCTAAGAGATTATATTCTTGGGTTATTATAACTTTTACGAAACGAAACTAAGCCATATAGGCGCCGACGTTGGCGTACTTGTGATCCGGCTTATAGGACTTTTTCCCGTAGCAATAGTATATATATATGCACTTTTGAAGCCGGCTGCATTGAAGGACGGCTTTTTGATCCTCTATATCCTACCTGCTAATAAAAGGCTCCGTATATATACATTCTCGCCAATTGAAATGAATAAAAATCACTTCTGTCTATCTCTCTCTCTCTCTCTCTCTCTCTCCTCCTGTCCTAGTCGAGAGAATCAGATTGAGTTGCGCAAGAGGCCGCAAACGCGTTGATGCAACGCCTGGGAGGTTGCGTAATACGCGATTCAATGACAGTTAATTTAATGTCGAACGCTCTAATCTGTAAACCGCGCACGCGTCCTTCTGGTGTGTCTATATATATATACACATAATCAAGTGCGAAGCAGATGGTGAAAAAACACCAAAGCGACTTTCAACGCGATTTATCACGCGGCGGCGGCGGCACCACCTCTATTGTCGTGGGCAGAAAAAGGAGCACCGATTCGCCTAATCCAATAGATAAAAAAAGATTTAGCGTCATGGCGATTGCGCCGACTTGAGGTTACTACACCTCTAGCGCGCGCGCCATCCTGTGCACACCCGGAAAGCTACAGCGTTATCTCTCTCTGCAAGAAAGGAGAGAATGTAATCCAGAATGTTATTGGTTGCAGTTTGTGCACCAACAGCACTATGTTCGACAAGTATATATTATTTGGCTTCTTGTAAGAACTTTGTAAGAAGATCAGGCGGATAATCCAAATTAGTTTTGCCTTGCTTTACGTAAAAGTCTTGTTTTTGTTTTATGAAAAGGCACACGGGCTTAGCACAAGTGGCGTATATACCAATAAAAATGTATATACGTTTCGTTACATTCACTTTATCGTTCTCTGGCTATCTTCGAACGGTGTAATCCAGTTTTCGGTATACCAGATCTATATACATAAAGTATGTAATTGCATTTTTTTATTATATCTCTATTTGAAATGAAAATGTATATATATACGAAACAAAAAGTGTAATTGTTATTTTATTTTCCTGTTTGTTGTTTCGCTTCTTTTTAGTTCAACGGTTTTACCTTAGATTTAGAGTAGAGATAAAAAAAATAAAAGTGTCCTGAATAGCAACCACTTAACCCATTGACGCACAATGGATATATTGATTTTTGCCTATCCACTAAAATGTAAGAGATCCACTCTGTCTTACTTACATTTTTTAATTTGACAAAAACCGGTTGAACTAATTTTTTGTCGTTTCTTTTTTGACTTTAAAATTTTCAGTTAAATAATTAATAATTCGTTTTATCGGGTTTATTTGTACTCTGCTAATATCGAGAAACAGTTTAATTTTTCTGAATGTACAAATGTATATATATATATACAATGTTTTTCTTTTAACTCTTCTAATTATTTAACTGTAATTATTTTATTTCAATTCCATTTTGGTGGTTGTATTTTATTTGAATCAAAAAATATTAAAGGTTTTAATATTTTTTAGATATTTCAACTATAAATACTTTAATTTGAATGATTTCATTTATTTTTTGATCATTGTAAAGCAATCTCGTGACGCTACTAAAAGGATAATCTATATAAATACTTATTTTGCGTTTATAACATTATTAAATGTTTTATCATTCACTTGTTTTTCTTAAGAAATCAAAATAATCATATTCATTGGTGATAAAATAAAAGATTATCGTATTATGTATGCGATCTAAATAATTGCTGATTCAAGGTGTGGGAAAGCCCGAATACTGTGTCAGACTAATTCAATAGTAAACCGTTCGGAAAAACTCCAATGTATATCATCGGATAATTTTTTCGGAAAAAGCTTTAAGCAGAGACTAAAGCAGATGTGACAGTCGCATGAAAACATAACATTGCCACTTTGGTATCGCAGCTATAGAAGCGAAAAGCTGACGCTAAAACTGAAAACCGCATATCAACACTGCGTTTAACTAAAAAAAAGAAGAAAAAATTGCCACTGCAAAAAGAGCGAACTCGCGCGTCTAAAAGTGGAACGCACAATTTGCTTTTCTTACCGACTAAGCGCAGTTTGTACGCAAGTGGAAGCAAACGTGTGCGTGTGTGTATGTGTGTATGTGTGTGAGACAGAGAAATGCATCATTCGCTCGATAAAAATTGATTTCCACTTCCTGGTGGCATGGATGTTTTTCGCCGCACTCTGCGGGTCATTAGCGCTACAGTTGTTGAGCGCCGTCGAAACCACTGTGCCTCCTCGCGAACTCCGCTGTATAAGTACACATTGTACCCCGAAAATCGATGGTGACGTTATGTGTGTGTGTGTATATGTGTATGCATGTACGCGGAGAAACAGCCCCACAGCAACTCGTTGTCATGTGGAGCGCGAGCGTCGCGCTGGGCTACGTGTGTACATTTCTGCGAGAGAGGCATATATATATATATAGCCCACCTGGCAACAACATATACAGAATGGACAGAAAGAGGACGCCTCATTAAAAACCAGCTCAATGACTGCTATCTCTCTCGCTTTTTCTTCACTCTCTCTCTCTCTCTGTCTCTCTCTTTTTTACCTCCTCTTGTTCACTCTGTGTACGCGCGTATGTTCTTCTGCATTCATTCGCGGCTGTTTTTCTCGGGCGAAGTGCACGAGGGAGCAGCTTCGCTCGTCCGAAAAGAGAAGGCACGTAGAGGAATAAATCTGGTTATTTAGGAAACTTTTCCAAGTTGAGGAAGAGACACATCGTACGCCAGGAATCTTGTTTCCCTAAAACGCAACGACCCGCAGACGTAATATACACTATATATCATTAGTTTTTAACGCGAAGATGTGTTTATTTTTTCCTTTCGTCATCGGTGATGCTTTCTCTCAAAAAATTTCTCAGCATTTGAGTTTCACCTGTCATTATGGCAACTCGGTACATCCTTGAGGAATTTTATGTGTCAGAATAGATTTGTAACGATCTGTTTCAAATTATAAGCAGCTTTTTAAAAAAAAACCGCATTAATGATTCATGTGGAAATATGCTGAATGAAGAATCTGAAAATAATGCAGATCATGCGTCGAGGGGTTCGGTGAACTTTGCCGAAGCATTAAATCGCTAGACGAAAATGTATACGCACGTGTCGTTTTAGCGGCGGAACGTTTTACACCGCTAAATCTTCGCACGGGTTTTCTTCAATATCAAGGCGCGCGGCAGCGCGCCGCTGGCAAGTATGAATCAATGCAGACGAAGCCTAAAGCGGCGCGCCGGGCGTCTATATACTTTGAAATGGTACTTTTTAACCTACAATTTTTTTTCATTCTTAAATAGAAAATTAAATACTTCAATCTATAAAAGCTACTCCTACTCAAAATAAAAGTATCAATTTTTTCAATTTTTTAAAAAAAGTTTCACGAAAAATGATGTATGCATTGACTAGTACAGTTGGATTGAAATTTTGCTGACTTTTTTTCCTTATCGAATTTACTTTTTCTTTCTTCAGCGTCATACTATTTCCGGTCTGATGTGACGTACATCCGGCGCTTATTTTGCACTACAGCATACGTACTGAACGTACAAGATATACAAATATATATATATATATATATATGGTTTTGCATCAAAAGCAGTCAAGCAGACCAAAGTGGTTCTTAATATAGAAGAACCACCTAGATACACACTCTTATGAAGAGTGGAAAGAACTTACAGAAAACTGTCCTAAGGATCTCAAAGTACCTGAAAATTTATGTAATAATTGTGTTGATCATCAACAGCATGATTTTAAATTAAGAATGAAATTGGAAGCAGTTTCGCCGTCTGACAGAACCAAGCTGTGTCCGGCTAGTGTTGTTAAAGTATTTGATAAAATATTTATTTTTTAGTTCATATTATAATAAAGATTCAGTAGAAAATTTTGATGAGACATTCATCTATAATACTACTGAAAAAAAACACGTGGCTATGTACTGCAGAACATCCCTACATTATTATAGCCTAGACCAAAAGTGGACTTCAAAGTCAGAAGAATTCGACTGGGATGATTATTTAAAATCAACGAATTCAGTTGCTGCCGATGAAAAATTATTTACTATTTGGGAAAGTGCAGTTGAAGCTGGATTTGAATGTGGTATGAGATTAGGAATTGTTGATCCAGAAAATGAAAATGCTATTTGTGCAGCTCATATATCAAAGATCATTGATGATTTACTGTGGTTAAAATTAGACAGTTGCAATGATAATCGAATCAAACACGTAGTACACATGCATTCCTTACAAATTTTTCCAGTAGGATGGTGTGAATCGAACCACTATCCACTAAGACCACCGCAAGATTATGTGCAAGGGCTACACAAGCATTATGGTACAAAAACGTAGACGATGGGGTAAGCGTAAAAGAAGAAGAGATAGGTGGGCTAACAGAGATAAGGTACAGGTTGAAGAATTTGAAGATTTATGATTACAGCAGCGACAGTTGGAACTGGAAAAAGAGGTAAACCCAAGGGCTGCACAAGCATTATGGTACGAAAATCTAGACGATGGGGTAAGCGTAAAAGAAGAAGAGGCAGGTGGGCTAACAGAGATAATGAACAGGTTGAAGAATTTAAACAAGAAGATGAAACGCCATTTCTTTCAATGGATTTAACGAAACACATTTCTGATGGGTTGGCTTATTGGGAATTAGGATATTCCTTTGGAGTTTTAATGTATTTACAACAGTCCTCAAATGTTGAAAAACTGGTTGAACAACCTAAAAATTAATTGAAGATATACAGAAGTTTCCTGTTGATAATGATGATGCAGTTGATATTTTTGATAAATTTGAGAGTATAAAACTTAATTTTAAAAAGATTTGTTCATTGGCTAAAATAGATTCTACATATCCTGAAGCCAATAAACTTGAATTTTGTAGTATGTGACAGAATATATCGATATTTTTATAACAATGACCACGTATGAAGATTATTTTCTGCAAATAATAGATTTTCTTAAAGTTTATGAAAGTTTGATAAAGACTGTCATTTAGCGCCTCGCCCAGAACGACACGTTCACAATTTTATAAAATACCTTTAATCTTAATTAATAACTATATGAACATACTTGGTGGCCCGTCTACATAGGTAATTTATCGGTGGACTAGCGTCACTCGGATGTACATTTTCTTTACATTTCATACCTATAGTAGTACAAAATTTTTCAAATGTTTTCATATGAGAATGAACTTCCTTTTGTAAAATTAAAATACTCTGGCAATAATTTTGAAAGACCTTTTAAACATATACGAATCAGAACCCATATTATGCATTGAAACGAAGTAATAAATAATAGAGCATTAAGATGCATTAACTTATTAACAATTAATAATAACTATGTAAAATTAAGAATAAGAGTACTTGAAAATTTCTGAAGTGATTTCACAAGTTTCTTTAGTTTAAATTGGCCATTAGAAATTGGAAAATTTATATGAATAAATAAAGAAGCTATTTTATTTAATTGAAAACTCAAGTTTAATATTGCTTTACTAAATAAAAGACTACCATGTAATAATATTCTATGATTATTAGAAACAGAATGAATTTAATAAATATGATCTGGAAGAATATTACCAATTAAAAGTAGTGTGAAAATTTTATTAGAAAAATGTTAAAATTGTAAACACAAAATGTTATAATTAAGACAACTAAATTATTACATTATTTAAAAAATTAACAAATTAAGAATGGTCTAATTATAGATACAGCGACTGTTTCATTTTATTTGATAGTAGGATTGGATTCATTTTATATATCTAATTAATCACTAAAATATTTTGTAATTTATCAATCTGAAAAGTTTTTTATTTTACAGCCATTTGGTAAAATAATATGAAATTGTGTTGGGGGATAACAAATCATACTTGCCAAGATTTTACCTTTTTAAAGGAAATTTTTTAGAGATTGATGTTACAATACAAGGGATTTTGAAAAGCCTCACGATGGTGAATGTTAATCGTTACGTCTTTTCAAAAAAGCTTATGTCGATAATAACACAGTATTACACGAAGCGATATTTTATTTTGCGTGAACAGCACGCAGATCTTGGTCTCGTACAGTTTTTGTTTTATAAATAAAGTTTTCTGTTTCACGATGTAAAATCCGTATATTTATTATCAAATAAAGTAGTGTGTTCGTGAGACAATGTGTCAATTTGGATGGCGACGGAGAAACTTATTTCGTCGGCGAATTTCATTTTACATCGCTTCTGCCAACGCTGCAAAATTTTTCCTATATATATATATATGTATTATTATGTTTCTTGGCTATAAAATACTGTATCATTACATAATGCGATCAATTACACGAAAAGCTCAACTTATTATTAGTACCATAATGATGGAACAAACCGATAACCCACATCTAGTTACCAGAAATACTTACCTTTTCCGGAATCATCTCCTTACACATTCTGGAATAATTATTCAATATTTTGCAAAAAACAATACGAATAAAAGCAATCAAATTGGTTGTAATTTCTGTCAAAAATAAAAAACACCGAGAAAGAACTTCTTTATTCATAGTATGTTTGCAAACATTAATATTTGCTGAAATATTAAAAAGCGATGTTTCGAGAATACATTATCATTCCCAATTTCGTATTCCGCGCGCACACGTACATCATACACGTTTGACCTGCCTTCACCATTATCTACTTGTACGCAGATACATATACATAACTTACATACCGGATGCAGAATTCCCATTGTGAAACGGTCTCGCGCTTATAACGACATTTTTCTCTTCAACTCTGGCTTGAAAAACGCATCCTATATGCTCATGCTTATATTAACTCGCATACCATCAACGATTACAGAAATGAAAATTCTTGGGCATCGCAGAGCTACGAAATTCCATTTAGAGGAAAAAAAAAGTAAAGGAAAGAAAATCACCGACGCAATCAACTCGAAAGAAAACTCGCATTAGCTCGAAATAGCAGCAACAGCAGCCGCCGCAAGCTTGTATAATTTTACGATGGCAACAATCGCATTTCAATCTAGCAGGCGGCGAGCGCGCGCGAAATGAAGTTTCTCTCCGTGAGATTATGATCCGTGCGCAGGAAAAGCACAGAGAGCGCTGCACGAATGATGAAAAAAGAGAGAAAAATAGTGCAGGCATGCGCGCGCGCGTCTCGACATATCACAGAGAGAGAGAGAGAGAGAGAGAGAGAGAGAAAAATAAAGAGATCGTGGAGGAGGTGGCGCGCAATGGAAAATCGTGCCAGAACGAATATCGCGTATACTATATATACAGGGCCTGCACATTTTCATTTCTCAGTCGCGCGCGGCGTTTAGTTATGGAAGAGAAGAGCGAGGGAGAGCGAGAGAGAGAAGTCTAAGAGCGACCATACGACGAAGACAACCCGCTTCGCGTTCCACTTTCGTCGAGATTCCACCCGAAGAATCGCTCGGCGTATGCGCGACTGTCCTCTCCGCCGTTTCCTGCCTCCTCTCTCTCTCTCTCTCTCTCTTTCTTTCTTTCTTTCTTTGCCTCTCTTGCATACCGGACAACTGTCGGAGGCGGTCAGTCGCCCGATCATCGTGCACTGAGAATTTCGGCGCTTACATATATATAAATATACGTGCCCTGCAATCTTCTTTCTCTCTTTTTCTTTCCGTATCTCTCCCACAATTTTATTTATACTTACTTTCTAGCGTGCCACTTTTTCCCCTAAATTCCACCGGAATCACGTTTTTCGAGATCCGTTAAACTAGATTGGTCACTTGTGCGAGCCTCGCTGTTTTCTGCCTCGTCGGCGCACAAACTAGCGTAGCCACCTGAATTTACATTCCGCCGCTTCCTTTTCTTTCCGCTCATCTTGTGAACAAAGCGGCGCAAATACTTTAATAAGATAGAAAGAGGTTTGGTGAAGTTTGGGTGTACTTTTTTGGTTGTGCAGTAAAAAGTTTTAAGCGGAATGATGAAACGAAAAATTGCGGAGCTAAAGAAGTTGAATAAATTAATATGATGTGATAAAAGCCATTCGTGAATATTTCTTTTCAACTGTAATGTTACTTAACAACTTCTTTAAATAGTCAATTTCAGGGAAGAGAAAAAATATATTACATAGGTTTAAAAAAAAAGATAAGAATATAATATAAAGTATTTCATTTTATTCGTATTAAAAATACATCGTAGTATATAGTTAACCCTTAGAGAGACGGGGTAAGGAAGTTCGAAAAATCTTTTTTTTTTTATAGAAAAGTCCAGAACATTAGACCAAATGAAAGTCAAATGTTGGTCGTTCAATGACCTTATGTCAAATGGCGTATGCCGATCCGGTACGTAAAGCCACACGTTGATTGCGACAAAAAATTTGTCATACGATATTCCTCCTATATTTTTCATATCCAAGTACATAGTAGGGGGTTTTTGAGGTTGCTAATTTATAATTTGAGGTCAGACTTCTAAAATTCGAAATGGCGGATCTAATATGGCCGTCTAGATTGTCGAAAACTAAAAAATACGTACCAAATTTTTGAATTGAGAAATGTTCGAATTCAATTTCTGGTATCAAACATATCGTGGTAGAGTTTTTAGAGTTGCTGATGAATCTAACACCACATATTCAAAATACAAAATATAAATCACTGTGATTATTCTATATTTCATCAGAATTTTACATTTACCTCGTGTATAATCTCAAAATTGTGAATAATATCAATTATCACCATTCCAGACTTTTTCACCTGAAAAACTCTTTACAAAGAAACGTCGATATTCTTTATAAGAAACATTTATCAAAGTATATAAATAGAAACATTTCTGTTTCTGCACATCCCATGTTGTAAATAATTTTAACAATATTAATCCACTGGTTAGTACATGTACATTTCACATTTCATTTATGGATACGAACAATCACAATTATAACTGATGCGATGATAGAGGCAATATTAAAACATTCATTTTATTTCTATGTATAAAACATTGTTAACCACACATCATTTTTTTCTTCGCAATTAAAATAATATATATCTAAAAGACATACCAATTTCATTATGAACATAATCATCAAAATACAATAAATAATTTTCTTTTCCCGTTCTTTCTTGTTAATTGGCGTTTATTCTCTATCTTAATTTGCCTTTTTCCGAGCCTCATGAGGAGTACCATGTATAGTGAAAAATATGCGTTTCCAGGGGTTCGGGACACAAATGAAGGCGGGTACGAGCGACGCAAAATGTGACAGTTTTGACTAGTTGCCCGCGACTCTTCTTTATTGAGCAACGAAATATGATGACAAAATTTTTAAGCCTGAAGATGAAGGTATAATATAAAAAAAAATTGCATTCTACAATTTGATTAATTAAAACATGTTGTGGAAAATACTTCACTTCGTTTTTATTAGCGTTCAAGATTAATTAGATCTGGAATTTATTATACCTTTTAATGAGAACGAAACCAAACAAAAAAGAGTTCTCTTATTATATTTATTCAATTTAATTCAATCACATTCTTTGTGTGTTATTTAATTTGATTTCTTCTCAAGTACTGAAATTCAGACACCTCAAAATCAGGTTCCCGCATTATATACAAACTTACTTTTTCATTTTATTTTTTACCGTTTTAACTTAAAATAGAGCAAAAACATCGAGCTCCGAAACGGTGTACACGCAAGCCGCGAATTTCTGGAAACCATCAATAATCTGGCGAACCAAACTTTTTCACCGCTAAGCGCCCTATGCGTTGGACATGGACAAAATCAAAGTGTATCTAACGACCAAGTGAATCTTTCATACTTGAAAGCCTCTCTCGGATACTAAATAAAATTATCGACGCGCTGTAATGACTGTTCGGATTATACCTCGCAAAGGCTTCGCACTAGAATCCAAGCGTGTACCGTGAGTACACACACACATACACACACATATATATATGCGAAACCGTCGATACATATCCCTTTTGTCTTGTCTTTTCCTCTCTTTTTCTCGCACCTACATGTACACGGAGCGAGTGCAGCACATGCAACGCGAGAAAATCCCGTTGTGCACGAGACTCGTCGTCGAGATATCGCTAACTCGTATGTGCTCTGACAACGAGAAAGTATCGTGCGTGTGTGTGTTATGTGTGAGAGCGACGCGCGGCTTTCGTTATTTGTCTTGTGGTGGAGGCGAACACGCGGAAGAGAGAGAGAGAGCGAGAGAGAGAGAGAGGAAAAAGCAACGACAACGAAGGAAACGTGTGTGTGTGTATGTGTGCGTGTACCATGTAATCCCCATCTTGGACACGCATCTCGAAACGCGGCCGCCTCGCGCGATCGATTCTGCGAAGGAGAGAGAGAGAGAGAGAGCAACGAGGAGCGAGCGCCAAGGAAATAGGAAATGCCGATTACTTAACCGCGAGCACGCAATTTGTAATGATGCGTGTGCAGCAGCGTGTGTTTGCGTGTACGTGCTCAAGAGCGAATATTATTCCATACTCGTGACGTTTCTTATTTACCCCATATTATATTGGCCGTGGCTATTTCCATCAGCTCGCGAGGCTTTTAATGAGCATGTGTGTATACGTAAATATATATATATATGCGTGTAGAACTTGCGCAGAAAACTCGATCGAGTATTACAGAGAGTTGTATATCGAACGGTTGAGCTCTCGAGTTTCTCAGTTAAGCACGTGAATTACTGAGTAATGAGTATCACGTGCTCGCACAACACTGGATGAAGCACGTGATTCAGTTTCGATTTTGTCTTTGAATCGCTTTGTTCGCTATTTACGTACACACTTTACGACTCATGGAGTTCTAAAAAATTTCGTGATCAACAATGTTGCAGTAGCGCACGAAAAATATATCATGTTCCTCTACGTCCTAGTGTCGATCGAGAATAGTTAGGTCGGAGTACAATGTATAAACATTTACAGTCAGTAAATGACTGCTGAAATATCTTCCATTTTATCTTTGCATGACGCTCGAAATAATACAACTTTTCGCTGAACATTGTTTTCAGTAATGCTGCAAAGCCATAAATCTTCTCGTAATAAAGTATAATGCATTTTGAAATCGATATTAAGTAATGTATCGAGCAATAACATGTCATGTGTGCAATATCGTTGATAGATACACATAGTAATACGATAAAAATTAATGTATATCCTGTTTCAATGGTGTAAAAGATTTGATCAAAGAGTGCTTTATATGCAGGCAACTTTACGAGTCACTATAGACGTGATAAATGAACCTACTTTATTTTATTCTCGGTTATACTGTTAAAAAGTTAAAAATAGTATTGCGTGATTTATATATTGTAAATATTTAATATCATTATTTCTCAGATAGCATTTACGTGTGTAGTTTCTTTCGTGGCCTCTCAATATAATAATTTATAACATTTTAAAAAATACTTATTTTCATACTTGACGATGTTCAGTATGTAGTTGAATTATCCAAGTCGTTACCTCCTTATAAAGGAAACATCTTACTGGTCAAAACAAAGATATCTTATAAAGAAACTACTAATGGTTTGCTCGACAATATCTAATTTGTATAGCGGTAGACTATTTTATCTTGTCAGAGCGCATAAGCCAGTAATCTAACTTCTTTCAAAGTACTGCACGAAAGTTTTTTAATAAATTTTTGGCCATATTAATTATATCCTTCAGCATTTCGTATGTATTTTTCATCTTTGCAACGTATAGAAGTAAACAATTGCACGGACTCCATCTATTTTTGCTACGGGATTTTTTTCCTTGCAGCAAAAGCAAGGACCACCGGGAAGCTTTCAAATATTCCACGTTAAAAGCTGATGATGGCTTTGAGAAATTTAATATCGAGTCCAAAAAACATTTTGTATAAAGGCGGATGAGGTTGGGAGGAGGTTATGCGAAAAACAAATACTGCGTATATAACGGAAAAGGAAAACGAGCCCAGGATCGACGTCAAAGCTCTCGGTAGTAGGAGAAGTAGAAACGGAACGATAAAGCAGCAACTTTTCAGACCTTGGTTCGGCTCTTTGTACACATTCAAATACGATGTGCGTCGGTTGCGTATGCTACGAAAAAAAAGCAACTCAAAAGTGCATTACCGCTTTCGAGTTTAAGCTCGGTTGATTTACCTGAATTCGCATGTGGAATCGGATTGTCAGTGGTTCGGAAAAATCTTTATGTCAAGCAAATTCTTTTATGAAATTTAAATTACAAACAAAAGTATAAACTCAACTTGTGATCGTTTGACAATATTTTCGCGAAATAAACTTTGTTTGAAATTTGAATTTTCTTATTAAAAATTATAAGGAAATAGTATATTTCATATCTAGTCCAAGCGGTGGTCACTGTACTCGAGAGATGGCGTAGCCAGTTCGAGAATGCGTCGATCACCAGAGGACGAAAAATGTTTTGCCTGAACTGTGGTGGACGATATGTTTTGATTTCGTAGACGTAAAAAAAGTTTTTTTTTCCTCGTTTAGCGGACGCAAAATGCAACTTTGTGCACACGGTGCATAATAAGTGCGTGCAAAACGAGACGCTAAAATGTTTTTTGCGCCCACTGAATCGAGAATATGTTTGCAAGTCCGTGTCGATATTATAACGCACAGAGACAATTTTAATATAAAATATTAATTTTGTGTATAATGAAAATAAAATTCTTTAATTAAATAAATGGTGCTAACTTAAAAACTTATTTCAATTGTATAAATTTTGTATACTGATGTCCTTCATTCATGAATTATCTATCAACAGACAAAATTACAAATAAATGTTTCAATAACATATTTAAAAAATTTTACACAACTAAGCATCATCATGTTGGACCAAAACTGATCAAAGGTGTCATTAAATTCAATCGAAAATTTTTCTGCTGATTTATAAGGTTTTACATAATTCCAACTATTTGTAGAATTAGAATAAATTATTCAAGATCTGATCGATAAATCAGTGTAGCAATAATTATTGTAGGCTTTTGGCGACAATTCCGTAAGTATAGTTAGATAGACGTAAATATAGATAAAAAAAATTAATTTTTTTATCTGCTTGTAGGGTAGAAAACGAATTGTTATAACATCATTTAGGCATTGTAAAAATTATAAACTGTGTGATTATTAAGTTTTTTTATGATTTAAATTAAAAATGACAATTAAAAAACCAGTTTAGAAGTATTGTTTGAATCGACAAAAGTAGTGTACAATATAATACAATACAATACAATATACAGTTTACAAACAGTGCTTTTTTAAATGAAACTATAAACATTTATGACACATGGAAAAGGTCCGCGAAATATTAATGTTATTATAATAGAATTAAATTTATAAATTATATCAAAAAATAAAATAAATATTTACTAATAATTATGAACCTTTTTTGTTGCAGGTAAGTGAAATCGTAAAAAATACTTCCTTCAGTCGTGTAAGTATAAATTCCAGAATTGATTAAATAATAAATAATATATCAAACTTATTCTGGTTTTTATTCCTAATAAATGAATTAGTATTTGCTGTGAAGCACCTTATAAAATAAAAATATCAAATAAAATAGTGTATAGCATTTGATGTTTGGCATTAATTATTATTTTTTCCAACTCAAAACAATTAGTTTTACAGTTTACGTATTACTGGAAAATCAATTGTTTCTTATAATTGAAAACTTAAAATGTTAAGATTCCATTTATTGCACATTAATACTCGTGCGAAATAAAAGTTTTTCTATCGATATGCATTTGTATAGCAAATAGGAATTCTTGAAAAGCGTAAAAAATCATCCACTTGCCGAAATATAATTTTTCCAATCCTGACTCAACAAAAATCATCAACTATAATAGTGTACACTTAATCAATGCTCTCTCGGTCTAACGGCGGTACAAAAGTTTTCCTCGCACCGAAAGGAATGCACGAATCATCGCGATTCCTTTTTATCTGGCAAAGAGAAAAAGCAAGAAAAACACGAACTCGGTTCTCGCGAGCATCACCCTCGAAATACCTCAATCAAGTGTCAAAAAGCGCGGCCGTCGAAAGAAAATCCATTAAAAGTCTAAAGCACTGGGCGAGTCTCGCGCGGCCATTGTATCGGACACAAAAAGGAAACTTCTGAAGACGTTCACATATATATATACACATAGAACATCAGTGAAGTAAGTGAGCGCTTGGCAGCAGAGAGAGTGAGAGAGGAGTGGGGGGAATGGGGATAAATGCTTCTCTACGCGCGCTAAGGCGCATCCATCTCTCGAAAGGACGACTTCCTCCGCGGACATATCGATTGCCGTGTGAATTTTCGCGCTGGCGCAGCTCAAGGTTCCTTGTTGATCTAACGAATGTGCAAGGTGTACTCGCATACATATAGACTCGGAGACGCGCGCATACACATACAGATACAGCTGAAGTGAGGAAGGAGGGGGTGGGAGCGGGAGGTAGGCGAAAGAGGAGGTAAGGGAGTACAGTAACATAGACTCGGTCTCGCTCTCTCTCTCTCTCCCGCTCGACGCGCAGGATATTTTAGAGATAGAGAGAAAGGTCCTTGGCCCCCAGGACACGAGTCTGCCAGACGGTCGATGCCCAGGGTAACAACCGAAAGATATATACGGACTCGTTCTCGCTCTCTCCCTCTATATCCATTGAAGGGTAACGTTCTCTCGCCCTCTCTCCCTCTCGTTGTCCTTCTCGCTCTCTTTCTCGGTTCCTTTTCCTCGTCTCCTCCGGCTCGCTCTGCGTCCTCCTCTCTTTCGCCCTTTTTCTCTCTCGCTGTCTCTTTTTCTCTCTTATACCTTAAGCACTTCTCGCTGTCTCTCCTGTTTCTCTCTCGCCCCCCCCCCCTAAACGCACGCGCGACGTCGAGGGTAGTTTCGACTTTTCCTCAGCGTAAACTGGCGAACTGCTCACACGACGACCCTCGTAATCAAAGGGCCAATGCACCGAAGCGTGTGTCGACCTTTACCGATGCTGACGACTGCGACGCTGCTGTGTGTTCAAGTTGCGAGGAGGAAAAAATCCAATTTCCAATTTTCCCAGCTGTACAGGGAGATACACGGGGGTTGGGTTTTTACTTATATTCGAAGCTTATCGGGGAAACTTTGAGCGAGCGTTTAGGCCGTGCCTTGGACGGTGTTTGCGTTGTCGTCTCGACTCTTTCGTGGAATGGTACTGTAAATATAGATATATGGTGTTTGCGAAATTAGGGATTTTTAGGTATTTGTTTTCGTCTGTCTAATAATACTTTAAATCGAGGTTGAAAATCATGTCGCATGATGCAAAAGAGTAAATTCTTAATCATATTATTTTTTATACTTTACAAGTTAATAACACCAACCAGACAAAGAAGCTTTTATATTTTTAAGTGTTCGTTCCTAAAATATAAATATTTTCCTTTTATAAATGTATGTAGCTTATTACTTTGAGTTATTCGAGATTTTTTAATTTACTTTCATAATTCAAGTTTTCAAGGATGTAAAAAAGTAAAGGACATATTATTTAATATATACATATCTATAACATTTTCATTTGGAGTTTCACAATGTACGTGGCTAATAAAATTTTAAATCTTTAAAGGTGACAGTAAATTTATCCTATTTCAAAAACTTGAATACATTTTACAAACAAATTACCTTAATACAGTACCACCTTGAGTACCTATAAATTTTATAACAGTTAATCTCCATTAAAGAATTTTAATAAGTTTTAGAGGATACAGTTCATTCATGCAAATTTTAATACTTTATTGTTATAACTCGTATGATATTAAGCCGGAAACGAGCTCATCGGAGTTTCACTGGAACCTAGAATTATAAGCATCATCAAAAGACCGTGTATATCAAGTCATATCTGACAGGGTCGTTTAGCCTTCGCAGGCTTGTCCGTCTAATACAAACGAGAGATAGGATGAAAAATTTGTCCGTATGAAATATATATAGACTGTTGAAATCACAAAGAACTTGCAAAGTTAGACTGCGTAATATCTTTCCAAGCAATGCTAAAACAATGAGCATGAAAATTGCCCATGAGCTGTCGCGAGAAAATGCGCATATATGCGAACAAGCCGACAGGCCATGGAAAATTGCAGACTCAATTTCATATCACTCGTCAGACTATAAATCCTATACACGGATGATTAGAAAGCGCTTACAAAGATAAACTAAACTTAAAATAACGAAGACACGGCATGTGATTAAAATATAAAAATAATTTTCTCTCGTCGTGAAACTCGTATAGCTATATATACTAAGCTCACGAGTCCAGAACTCTGCGTCAATGTTAATCCTTTGTTTACATCATATCAAAGCGTATTATATATAGATACATAACGTTGCGAATTATAAAATCTGCCCGTCACTGCGTAAAAATGGAATTTTCGCGATAGCGAGCTTAGACTCGCACAGGGTCACCTCCCGGACGCGCAGTTTTCCTGCGCGAGTTCCCAGCTTACCTTCGAAATCGTGGGCAATATTGTACACGAGCTCGCGTGTGTATATATGCGCAGTCGCGAAATGGTATTGCTGCACGACGGCGAGAGAAGTGAGGAGGAGAACTCTCGAGAACACTCGGGTTTTAAAGGCAGAAAGAAAAAAGAAACGCAGGGGCGAGCAAACAGCGAGAGTGGGAAGCGGAGGCGAAGGCAATTAAAAAATCCTTTTTGACCCCGTTGCCCACTGTCGCAGTAAAACTTCCTCTCTCTCTCTCTCCGCTGCTCGGGAGCTTCGAAAATTATTTTTTGCCCGACTCTCTTGTTGTCAAACCTCGCCTTTACAGACTCTTTCGCTCTGAAAGCTCTTTTTCAGATGCAGATATCCCGAGCGCGCGCTATTTCATTTGGATTTTAATCTGCTTGCCGGGGGTTGATTTTTAAACGGCGCTCATTTCTCTCCTTTTTATTCATCAGCCGACTCAGACAAGGTTCACCGGCAATGTGTGCGCAATCGTGTTCCAATTGAAGCTGCTTTTTCATTTGTGCTTCGCGATCCGTATATATAAAAAAAAAAAAAAACTAGAAAAATTGTCGTGGCCACTTGGCCAAAGCAATGCGACTGACTCATAAATCGAATCTTTGTTTTGAGCTTGTTCTTTCGTTTTAATAGAAATGCTGAAGTTCTATGCATCAGAATTGAATCTGAATAGGAGAGAAATGCTGGTCAGATGTAGAGTGCTTTATATTCTTCGTGTTTAGAAAAGCGGAATGCTTTTGAATCTTTAGAATCTCTTATCGTTTTTACGCAGTGTGTCAGCCAAGGCAGTCTACTATTAAAAAGATGCTAATTTTAGATTTCTAATAAATTAATTAGAGTGTTTTTTAAACTGTAATTTGCTTCTGCTTTTTGTAACAGTAAAACTTCATACCGATGAAAGTCAGAAAAAATTAATTTCATTTTTAATTTTTACAAATATTACGTCAGATTTTAAAAAGTCGATTTTAAAGCAAATTTTGCAATTGGTAAAGGAAAATTAAAAGACATATAGGTATAGTTTCGATTACAAGTAGGCCAAATTTATTAAAATATTTGTGGTATTGTCGAGCACTTGTTATGTATATAACCTAAAACGCCTCGACTATGTTTGCATAAAAGTTTGGCGCCTTGTAATTAGAGTCCTGCCTCTTTATTTTTCTCTATACTAATCTATTAATTACGAACAAACGATATTCAATTTTATTTCATTTTCATTAAATTTCATCACGTCAAATCGATGGAATAAAGTATATCGGAAAACAACAGGTTCGGAACCTCAGGAGAAGTTACGAGGCGACCGGAAATAGGCAGTCCTGCAAAACAATCTATCGCTAAATAAAAGTAATCGATGAAATTAAGCGAGGTCAAGAAACCGTATATTATATACACATAAATAGGTCCTGTTTCGCAAACAAGATCTCCTGCATATTATATATAGAAGCACAAATGAGATTTTGAGCGCGTCATCGATCCAAGCTCGATCGCCGCGGCCGCGGAGCAGATGAATGGTTATGTATATATATGTATATATAGGCGCGATATGGGGGCTATCGTTCGCGTCAGTTATATATATATAAAAGTGAAGTCTAGCCGCGACGGCGACTCGATGTAGACGCCGCGTATATAAGAACTTAAGCGCGCGAGCACTTGGCCAATCTCGGCACCGCGCAGAGTCGAGCTTCTTCTCTCTGTCTTCTCTCTCTACTATACCCCCGTATACGAGCCGAAAATCCATCGTCTGCGTCATTGCGCGGGGAAACCCGCGTGTGTCCGACGATTTAAAGGCTTTATACACTGCAAGCTGCTGCCGCACTTCCATCGGAACGATTACATTGCGCTTGTGTGTGTAAGTGCACGGGCCTGCGGCGTTTCGCCGCATTATGTATCCACTCTCTCTCTCTATCTTCCTTCTCTCTCTCTCTCTCGCTCCCTTTTGGCTCTTTTCGCGTATTGGCACTTGAAACGCATCTCTCTTTCTCTCTTTCGCGCGCGCGCTTTATGGAAACAAACAACTTCCATTGTAAGAAGCTCTGCTTTTACACGAATTCGTGCATTTCGAGACTTATATATATATATATATATGAACTACTGCGTATATACATATACGCAGTGCTTTTTATTTGCAGACCTTTATATATACTGCTTTCAAATATATTTAGTCAGTAGTAATTTTTTTTTTTAATTTTTTATCACTCAACGAAGAGACAATTTTACCGTCAATAGGTAAACTTCAACGTTAATATATATCAGTATTTCACACAACCGGAGTGCATGTTATTTACTTAGTTTTTCAAATGTTATACTAAACGAATTTCGACTTCAATCAAAGATTAATTTTGTTAGTTCAATTTGCAAAGGGTTTCGTTTCGTTGGATATTGAATTTATTATATATTGCAGAATAATAACAATTGAATAAAGAAATGGTTTTAATTAAGTTTATAATTACATCTGCATAGTCTATAATTTTTTATCTTTCCACTGTAAAATTACTTAATTAAAAAAGCATAATTTTTATTGCTCTCGTATCAATAAAACATTTAATTGGTAATCTAGTTCAACTCGGAATGAAAAGTGCATGTGTCTGATTAAACTTTTTTGAAATTAAATCAAATAATTTTTTCGAACAAATTAACGCCGCAAGTAGAGTACTTATAGACCAAATTTTCTTCTTTGTTGAATCTGTGGAAACCTGAAATAAAAACCAAAAAATTAATTAATTTTAAGGGGAGTTCGAAGCCAGAATCTCGCATATTAGTCGTGAACTTGTGCAACAAAATTTGCTGTAGTTTTTTCTCGAGGTACTTCAAAACTTTCAAGCTACATAATCTTTTTTACGCTAATCAAATACCACGCATAATTTTGTTCAAAGGCGAGAATAACGAATATACCAATCCCTACAGTGTACAACATAAATGAAACAGTAAAGTTGCATAAGCAAACGCAATCGGTACCTCGACCAGAACCATAACAATCCCCAGTGCATATTTTCATATTGATTAGGGCATCACGGATAATAATCCCGAGAAGCGCGCAATATTAATGTAAGCTTGGCGAGCTGCTATATTACTATATATACGAACTCGCGGCGTACAACGCAAGTTTTCTCGATAACCGCCGACACACACACACACGAAGCAGTGCTAATTAATGTTAATAAGTCTAACCACGTTTTGCGTTATAAAACTTTTGCGACTCGCGCGTTGTTTGGCAACCGGCGTATATAAGTATATAAGATAGGCGAAAACTGCACAGCGAGCATCAGAAATCTGTATTATCGGTCATTTGTTTCGTGTACAAATTTTCGCTCTGGGGCTCTCGCTTCTTCTTCTTCTTCTTCTTATATTAGGGGCTGTGAGATCGGTGCCAGGTCAGCAGGCGAGATCCTTCAGTGGTGCTCTTAGAAAACCGGTTCTATATACTCGCTGCGGCATCTCTTATATTGCGAAGAAGCAGCCTTAATCTTGGCTAAGTCGCTCACTCCCCTCTGCTGTAATACAATTTTGCGCTGAGATGCGAGGTGTTTTGCGCTAAGCCCACGTATTTTTTTTCGCAGCGCTGTCTGGATGAATTTTTCTATCGCCTTTTTTACAATATACGCTAGAAAAACCCTTTACTCTCCAAGTCAACAACGTGCGAAAAACTCCACGTTGATGAACTTTAGTTTCAAAGGTGCTTGAGCATAATGTATTTTTTTGAAGCAGTGCCGATAATCTTGTATATACGGTAAAGGCATTGGTAAATAGTAATTAAATATATACTATTCGTCGTTCCTTCAAAAACATTATATTTCTAATTGTCATATGAAATATAAATTTTAATTCATTACTTTAATACTGTAAGTTTTATTCAAACTTGCAGATCCACATATTATTATCATGAGTTATTGAAATATCACAAGCGAAACATATATTTTCATATATAGTGAAGTATTTTTAGACCTACCTATTTTTTGATATCACATTTTTTATGTAGTCTGAAAATTTCATCTTCTACTTGATTTTAAATCATTGTTATTGTGTAACATTGTACACACAAAAAATTGAGGTCATTAAAATAGATATATAATAATAACAATAGATACATTCTTTCAATATTTTTGAATACAGAATAATTTATCTTACATGAGAACTATAGTAATACATATATATTAAGGAGTCGAGAAACGATTTTCAAAAATTCAATTTCTTCCAAAAGTTTTATTACACAGTACACATAATTTTAAACGAAGTGGATTCGCTATCAAAATTCAAAACGTTAGCTACTTCCAGATAACAGTTTCACCTACATATTCCGCCTGCAATAGAACGTACATAAATAATAAAAAAAAACCTTTCCCGTTTGTCTGATGTTGTTCAATCCTCCCGTGTAAATTGATTACACAAAACCCATTTTGCACCCTACACGTATACCTGATATAACGCTTTAGCACTTCTTATATTTCTCGCCGCACTTTTGACGTAAAAAGCAGCACTAAAAAAACGGAAAGTGCAAAAAATGTGGCATAGCGAACTCGAGATGCACGCAACGATTCGGTAATGCAAGGGGGTAAAAGAAAGCACTTAGAGGAAAAAAGTTCATCGAAAGCACTCGGTGGACCTTGCGATATTTGTTATTTTTACTTTTAGCAAATGGCATTCAAATGTATTTTTAATATCCGCTAATTTTATGTGGCTTAATCTTTTCTTAACCTTTGCAGTCTTTTTTACGAAAGCTTGGATTACAGATGCACTTGGAATGCATACGTTCATGTAACTCAAGTATATACTATAAAAAGTATTATATATAAAGTCAACGAAAAAGAATAGGCGTAGTTGAGCACCAACAGGACACGCATCTAACATTATGCTTTATGATGTTTTTGTTATTTTCGATCCTCTATATAATTTGTAGAGTATAGGTGCAGCTCAGTTATTACGACTTCATATATATTCGTACACTCATTCAATTACTTTTAGTTTCTGTTATTTAGTCGATAAACAATCTAAGATAATAACATGATGCAATTATCGATTTAAAGTATAGAGGAACTGCCACGCAATTTTACCCAAAAGACTTGAACCACGATTATATTCCAAATTTTCCATAGCATTATTCGGGCTCTACAAGCATCTAAGCATTTACATCGAAGCAAACGTTTATAACCCCAAGCTTTCTAAGTCTGTATACATGTTTTGGACGCGCACTTCCCCCTCAATGCCCCATACACTTCCAGCACCGCAGTCGGACCATCGAAACGCAAGCTCGCGCGCTCTTCCATTCTCTCGCGGAAAAATATCTCCAACAAACAGCAGCCAAGATGCGCGGCGAAAGCGCAAGACTCTATAGAGAGTGAGAGAGGGGCGAAAGCGAGACTATATATATTTGCCGGCGTCTGGCTTTGGTAGACTCCCTCTCCCTCTCCCTCTCTCTCTCCGCGTATACAGAACCACCTCTCCTTTCATCCCCTTCGTCTATCGCTAGTGCGCACGTTATACACGCGTACACACACACGGATGCGCGAGAACGCCGGTGGTGGTCCCGTGCCGGCGCCGCTACTCGCTCACACACACACACACACACACAGAGAGAAAGAGAGAGGGTTGGAACTCGATCCTCCGCATCTGTGGGGGGTTGGTTGATGGTTGGTTGGCTGGTCGTTGGGTTACCCGTCGTTGCTGCGCGCTTCCCAACTACGCGGCGTGTGTGCGCGCGCGCGCGCAAGCTCTCAGTGGAGAGAGAGAGAGAGAGAGAGAGCGGCGAGCGAACCAGAGAGTAAGCGCTCGGCGAGAAAAGCCGAGTGTAGTCAGTCGACGCGTCGCGGCGGCCCTGCCTGCACCAGACACAGACACACACAAGCACACCGATATCCAATCCACCATCCGATATAAAAATCCCTCTGCGTGCGTATATACGTGTGAGAGACAATTTCGCCGTCGTCGTCGTTGTCGCTATCTCTCGTCGCGTTGTCTTGGCGCGCGAGCTCGGCGGCGAGTTCGGTGAACTCTTTGGTGTGCGCGGAGAGAAGGCGACGAGAGTATCCTTGAAGGCGCTCAGTGTCGTCTATACGGGGGTGACTCGAAGAGGAACGCGTTTAATATATATATAGCACCGAGACGACTACTGGAGTACACAGGTGAAACGCTCGCTCGGTTTGTTATTATAATACCGAGGGCATATACGCACTGCGCTTTATTCGTGTTTTCTTTTTTCGTTGCGGTGCAAAGGGAGTGCGAGTGTAGGGACTCTCTCTCTCTCTTTTGGCTCGCAGAGAGCGCGAGGTAAATGATATAGGGGAGAGAGTGGCTCACTCTCACGCGATGTGCTGCTGCTGAGCGAGTGAGGGTGGAAAAAAAAAAGAGAGGAATCGCTCTCGCATGAGACGTTCGATTGCTTTTCTTGTTAGCGAAGAGGATTTCTGCGAGCGCCCTGCAGTCGTTTCTTCTCTCCCTCCCTCTCCTTTCACCCTTCTATTTTTGCGCTCGCTCAAATTATTTGATTAAGTGTGCGATAGCTTTAATTTCTAAAAGGATTTGCATCGGCACACTGCGATGGCCAGCGAGAACTGCGGGTGAAAGAGGATTTGCGAGAAAGATTCGTTTTTCTGCTTTGCGGAATAGTTGCGCGGCGAAGATTGTTTTGTTGGGTAAGTGAGGGGGGTTTGATGGGGCTTTAAATATATAAGGCCGGTTAAAAACAAATTTAACATGTTCAGCTTATTCATTAGCTCTATTCGAAGGCCGTGATTAAATGATTACTGTGTGTGTGTCGATGTTTGCATGAAAAAGAAAAAAGATGCAAAGATTAGCTGGGGTTAAAATGTATACAGTCTAAGAATCGATTTAATCTTCTTTTAATTAAAGTTTGTAATTGAAAAGTATTTTACAGTTCGTAACGAGATGCTGTACTTTTGTTAGAGTTTATTACAAGCTGCACTTTTCAAATGCATTTACGGACATTTATTATTGCATACTTAATAACGTATTGAATTCTAACTAATATTATCGCATAAATATTCCGTATTAAAAAGTAGATTGACCTCGGTGTAGGATAGAATTTAATGAATGTTCGATCTAATTCTTTTTTTACTTTCCAGCACCGAGCAAAAAAAACCTTGATTTATTCAAAAGAACATTCGAACGCAGCTAACGATCGTATACGCTTTTTTTCAAGTGCACTGGAAAAAAAAATACTTTAATCTGATTAGGTAGAACCTTCGCACCAAAGAAATCTCGTTTGACCCGCAAGCTTTTTTTTTTATTTTCATCGCTTAAAAAGGACTCTCGATTGGTTAGCTCGCTTTATCCACTCTTACAGCGGTGCGATAAAAACAGTGGAAAATCAGCCCTCGTTTCGTATACAGTCAGAACACGGTAAATAGAACCAAAAAGGAACAAAAAAAACGATGCAATGTACAAATCAACGTCGCTCACTTTTTACTTTGACGCGCAAAATCGACTGGTCGTTATAGGACACGGAGAGAGCAGCAGAGAGAAGTCACGGCAAGGCTTTTGACGATCACCGCGCGCGCGCATTTCCGTGCTATACTGTCGGGCGCTCGAAATCGCTCCGTCGCGGTTTTCGTAACAGTCGGTGACGCGGGACTGCACACATACTCACACACACACACACACGTACAGACAGAGCTTGGCTTAACAGTGATACCAATTTCCAACTTGTTGACGGCCGTCGCGTGACTCTTGCAGCGGCGCTTTTCCGTGAACGAATCATTACTCGTCGCTTCCTCTATCTGTATATACATATAATATAAATATATATAGTGGTATATAGAAGCGAAGAAAGGAAGATCGGGGGAGTGCAAAGGGAGAAAGAGGCGCCGCCGCGGGGGAATTTCCCGAAGACGCGCTTCCTTTCTCTTCGTTTTTCTCTTTCTCTGTCTCTGCTCGAGAGAACAAGAGAGAGAGAGAGAGAGAGAGAGAAATGGCTGAGGTTCGCGAGCATCGCTTACAAGGACAGCGCCCTTGCTCTTGGGTAAAAGGGAGAGATTTACGAGCTCTGCTCGCACGGGTCACAAAAAGTTCGATAATGCGCGCGTTGGGGGAGAGAGAGAGAGACCGGTTACTCTCGCTCTGCGCTCTGCTCTATGGCCGTCTAGCCGAGCTGCTATGCGGGGGATGAAAGTCACGAGAGCGTTTTATTTTTACTTTTATCGCAGCTTGCTTCCCTTTTTTCCTCTCTCTCTCTCTCTCTCTTCACTTTGTCCGCAATGCTGCCGCTGCCGCTGTCGTTGTTGTTGTTGTTGTTGTTGCCGCTGACGCGGCCCACGCAAATCAGGCGAGCGCGTGGCTGGACACTGTATATATTAGAGCTGGAGAGAGAGAGAGTAAATATATATACCATGTGGCCTTTTGTGTGAAAGCGCGAGGCGTCTATTAACATGCAAATCGCCGGTCGCGAGCTACAATAAAGGCGCGCGCTCGAGGATTCGCTTTTTATTTATATGTTTGCTGCCTGCCGCGCTACTACTGTGATTGCGCCTCTCCCCGCGTCCGCGGATGTGTTTCTCTATCGCTGAGCCGCTGCTGATTTTACGGTGGACGTTTTATTTGCTTTGCCGATCGCTCTTCATTCTCTGTCGCTGCGATTGAAGCTTGTCTGTTTCGATTGAAATGCAGGGTGTTTATACGGTATACTCAGTTTAGATGCAGTTGGCTATTAGAATGACGAAAAAAATCACTTTACTTGGGGCATTTAGTTGCGGTATCGGGTTTTCGTTCTATTCTCGCCTATTTGAAACTTCTGCCTCGAGTTGGTAAATAACGAACTGATATATATTCTGTTTCAAACAATAATAATTGAATGCTATATTTGCTAGCAATGCTGGTAATTGCATTTTAGACGCACATCAATTACAATGCACCTTAATCGTATAAATAGTGTCCATTTTAAAGGTTTTAAATAAAAATTACTTCGATTACTTTTTTTCTCCGACAAATGCATTTTATAGTGAATTTATCGGTTCGTTGTATATACATACGTACAACCACAGAATTTGATTTAAAGTGCTTAATAAATATATATATGAAACTTCAGTTCGACCATTCATAATATTTGTATACCAATTATTATTAATTAGTAACAATTATTCTGTCATGTTTCTCCGATCTACATCAATTCGCTTTTTATGATTACACGCGATGAGTGTGACCCTATTCGAGCCATCAGCCTTACACAAAATCCACAATCCACGATGTTCGAGGTATTTTATAACAGATGATCCGCAGAATTTTAATCTCTCGCGAGAGGTTATACATGTCTTAACTTTTTTTTGCGCGAACCGAAAAGTACTTGGCGTTAATGTATATAAGACTCTCGAGGAGCAGAAATTTTGGTAGTGAAACCTGTTGAGAAGTGGAAGCGAGAGAGGAAGAGAGAACCGGTTATGCAGCCTCGGGAGTATCCCACCGAATATTTTGATTAATATTTTCTCGAACAACTCTTATAAGATACATGTTATATATACTCGCATGTCTCTCTGCTTATATGCAGAATAAGAATATTTTTAAAAGAAAAGTCGAGCCCTGGTAAACCCGAGAGCGAACTATATCATATGATATAAGTAAATTTCCTGCTTCTCTCTGCATACTTTTTTGTTTTTACTAGGCTTCCCAAGAAAGCCCTCTCTGCGACACGAATAGGAAATTTCTTTATAATAAGAGTCTGTCGACAGATATAGCGTTTGCTTAGCCATTTTATCACGTACGGTAAACGCGATCTCGTATATATACAATTACGCCGCAAAGTGATGCAAGCACATCGTATCCAATTAAATGAACCGAGCATAACTTTCGAAGTTCAGTGTCTTTTTTCCAACATCTTTTTACATGCTAAACCATTATACGATGCGTTTCCCGGAAGTTATAGTCCATCCTGCGTGAGCACTGAATGGGGTGAACGATCGTGGTAAATATAATACCTAAAGGTATCGAAGGAAATAGTAGGTTTTGGTAAAATTGAATAAGTACAATTTAGCAGTGCGAATAATGTTTAAAACGTCATATCTAGTTCAGGATAGCTCTAAATGCTAAATTTGCCTATTAACAACAAATATATATGTAAGAATAACTCTGTAAATTCTAATTACACTCTGTAAATCCAAGTTTTTTTCCTCGTATAATGCAATTTTCTCCATATATATATTGCAAGTGTGTAAAATTGGCGACAGGCGGTGTGTCTTTGTTTTTACCAAAATTTACATTAACTATTTTAAAATAAAACACAATTCGATGATAAATACTTCAATCAATGAGTCACAATCCAACAACAAACATAAGCGATAAGACTACAGAGTTATTACGAAGTTTTAATAATTCCTAAATAGAACCTCGGGACGTTAACCTCCACGTATATATAATTAAATAAGTTGAGCGAAGCAGTTTTAAAAGCGTATCCCGTGCGATTTACCATCGATTCGCCAAATACACGCGAGATATTAAAAGGCAGAGTGAGAGAGAGAGAGAGAAGCTCAGGTGCAGTTACTGAACTATCGATCAAAGGATTGGAACGGAATGGGTTATTTTCGGAATATCAACTGACAGGTGGCAGCGAGGAGCGTCGCTGGATGCTGGAAAGCGTTTCTATTTCCGAGCAAAGCGTCGGAGATTCATCGGTTGCCCGCGCGTTGCGAAGCGCCGCCGCCGCTCTACTGCTACAATTGCAGCCGCGATGCGCAGATATCTATATAGTCACTATAGTCCACTGACATGAGCTTATAGGTGAATCAATTAGTCATTTCCGTCGGTAGATTAACCGTCGTTACCATTATTTCATATTACCATTCTTGATTGGATTTTCGAATTTCAACCCTTGAGTCTCTGGTCGGGCTCGGCTATGCTGCAGCTCTTTCTCTCTCCCTTAGCAACAGTGTATAATGGGAGCTACTGCTTATTAGCGACTAACACATTGTTTTCGAGATAGAGTCGTGCTGCCATTTTCTTTTAAATTTTTAAAAATACTTCATTCTTTTAAATTGTGGGATTGTTAAGTAAATAAAACAGAACTTTATTAAATATCTGAAATACTTATCTAAATTGTATATATTTAACAATAAAAGTCATATACGAGAACTTATAACTATAGTGAACATGCATTTCAATGCGCAGGCCAGTCTAGTGGAAAAATGTAATCCTATATAAGTAATTATAGTAATGTAGCTTATTGTAACTTAGAATTTCTTATTGATGATCATATCGATTACCTACTGATGCAAGGTATATTTCGTTTTATAAGCCTTCCATCATTTAACAGTATAATAGAAAATTCTTAAATTTGCGACATTGCATATTTCAGCTGACACTGATATTCATTATACTTATACTATAAATAGCATGCTAATAATTTAAAATCACCGTTACACACCTATGGACTACTGACCGCTAACAGTATAGCGGTTGCTACTCTTCAGTACAAACAGCAATTACTTTGGTTGTCGTAAAATTCTGTCCAAAAACAAGCAAAACACAGAGAAGAGCAAGCGTATATAGCAACACGGTTTGAGTGGCATGTAGCATGAATCGGTTTTCCGTGCAAAAAAAAATCGTTACACTCTCCAGCCAACAAAGCTATAGAGAGAAAGAATGAGAGAGGGAGAAAGAGGGAATGGAACGGGGAAGCGAATGAAATGAAAATTCCATGATAGCCTTTGTAAAGAAGAGACACACACAGTACCGAGAGAAAGAGAGAGAGAGAGAGAGAGTGGGAAAATAGAATAGAACGGTGTCAAATGGAAATCCATCTGGCTCTCTTTCTCTCTCTTAGCCATTTCGTGGTACGGGAATCGATTTCAGTCGAGAGGAGAGAGAGAGAGAGAGAGACGCGCATCCACAGAAGGACGGACGCGTGTCCCGGTATATCGAGAAGAGAAGAGGGTGTATACCGATAAAATAATTTACGCGCGAGAGGGAGAGGCGAGAACGAGAGACAATACGAGACCCTGCGCCCCGTTTCCACGTTATTATTGTGTCTCCGATAGCTTTCAGCTGACTCGCGGAGTGCGGACTGGTCCTTTATTCTATACGCGCAAAAGTACGGCTAGACGACGCAGACCGCCGTCACCACTCTATGCGCGGAGCTTTTGTTCCGTCCGAGTAGCGCATCAGACAGATTCATTAAAACTTGTGGCGGACTAACGCGTTTCTCTCTATACTACATAACGCGCGCGACTGTGTGTGTGTGTGTGTGTGTGTGTGTGCAGTGGATTAGGGTCGGAGAGCATAACGCACAGAGAGCCGATGTAATCGCGGCTATTTCGACGCCCGCAAACTCCCTCTCTTCCTCTCTCTCTCTCTCTCTCTCTCCTCTTGTTTCACCGATGATTGAAGCTTATTTTCGAGCGAGTGGATAATCCGTTTATTGAGTTTTTTTTTTGTTGCTCTGCTCTTTCATTTACTGCGTCGATGCTGATGCTGCTGCTGCGCGGTTGCGTTAGTACGATTGCTTTTTGTTTAGAAGGTGATGCTCGTTGTTTGAGGTGATTGAGCGACTCCGTTGTCATATTTAGAAAAGCGATTGGATGAGAAAGGGACTGTATATTTGCAGGAATTAAGGATGTGCTGTCGTAGAAAAGTTGGACTTTCATATGTATTTTGAGTTCTTTTTATCGTATTGGTGAGAAACTCGCGGTGATAATTCAGAAACATTCGGAAATACAAATTAGAGAGTACATAGTACACTTTAATGCTTGATTCTTTATATGTATAGAAAGTGAATTTTTTTATTTTCATATGTAAATGTATTACTTGTATATAAAATTAAACTTGTAAAGTAAACGCACTATTTCTTTAAAAATAAAAAGCATTTTTTTTAAATGAAAAAGAATAATATAATTTATGATATTAGAAAATCATGTATACCTACAAACGAAAAAATTTAATTTCTATGTGAAATCATTTTTCAGACACATGGTGAATTCCTCAAATAAACTGTTTTCTTTAAAGTCTAAATTGTAATTTCTGTTTAACTTGTAAAAAAATTACAAGGATATATAGCTAGAGCAATTAAAATCATCCTTAAATTTTATTAGAACAAACAAAAAGAAAATAATACTCTTATACAGCAATTAAAATACAATCTCAACTTCTTGAGCTAAAGGTGAAAAATATTTGCTCAAACTTTCAGTGGTTTGACTGTTTTGTTTACGAACCGAGTAAAAACGTCAACAAAAACGGAAACTTTAAAAGTATTATCCCCTGGGAAGAAGTACCACGCAAAAAATAAAGGATGGTTGAGAGCGAAAAGTCCCGCGCCACTTCCTTTCCACGAAAATATACCAGGGAAACTACCTTAGATAATACATGTATAGTCGCAGCTCGTAAAGTTCATTTGAATAGCCGTTTTTCTAAAAGGAGAAAAAAATATGTTTATAATCTATTTATGTCAGCTGTTAGAGTCGATAAGATAGAAATCTGGCTGGTATTTCTAATTCTAACCCCTTTTTTAACGAGAGTCACCCTGAGCTCGATAAAAAAAAGTAGGTTGACAGTTGTTTTCATTTCTAAAGAACGCTGTATTAAAATTGTTATAGTATGTAGTAATGAATACGAAATTGTTTAACCACCATAACTGTAGTTCAGCCGTGACCTAAATTACTCGATTTTATATAACTATATACGATCTTTAAAATATTTAACTAGAACACTGTGGTTATTGCAAAGTGTATATGTAATGAAAATTCTGCGTCAAAAATTACATGTTTTTAAAGGATACCGCGGTGTTCTATATATATATATATCTTTCAGTTACCGACTGTTTTCCCATTCTCTTGTTTTTTGAAGTATTAAGTTGACAATAGTTATTTCAGCCACAATAGAAAATCAAAGACTCTCATGGGTCTCTGCTGAATTAAATTAATAATTACTCTGTCGAAACCCAAAATTGAAATTGAATATTATCATTTTTTTATAATCTATTTGTAACTATACATCACATATATGCTTGAACGCAATAGACAGGAATCATAAGTAGCTTTACCGCGCACGCGATCGATCGACCGAGCGTGCATGCATCCTGCAAGTACATCCCACCCCGTATAATCACAAGAGCGCAGCTAATCGCTCTGACCCGCGGCTACAGATCTCAAGTGTACATATGTAAAGCATAACCTGCTTCGCGACAAAAGAAGGAGCGCGCGAGACGCGCGCAAAGTGGAAACCGGTACCTATATAACACATGAGCGTCGCACGCGGGCAGAAATCGCCAGCATCATAACGCGACGACGCCGATGGCATTGCACGTTTGCCTCGTCAAGCTCGACTCGCCGACTCGGTGTACAGCAACAACACACAAGCGCACAGCTGTCGGTGCAGCGTGTGCCGAGGTTCACCACTCGCGATATACATCCTACGGAAGTTATGTAAATGAACACGTAACGCTACATATATATATGTACAGCAGCAGCAGTAGCAGCAGTAGCGTATTCGAACCTCGCTTATTCGCGAAGAGGAGGCGGAGCAGGTAGAATATATATGTATACAAGTATAGGTAGCGCCTGGCCTTATGCCGCCGCGTCTGCACGTCGACTTGACCAAGCTTGCGAGAGGGCAGCAGCTATACCAGAACTCGTCTCTTGAGTCGCGGTTTGTTTATCTATTCCGTGCGCACGATTTTCACTTCGAGTTTGATGCTCGACTCGCGCAAATAACAGAGTGCGTAAATATTCGGCGTGCTTCTCTCTGATAGCGGACAAAACTTTTGTGGATTAACGGATGATGTGTGTGTGTGTGTGTGTGTGGATATGCGCGTGCGTGTAGTGCTTCCGCGTGCATTGTTTTGCTGAAATTATATTTTACGTTTATGGCTTGTTACCTAATTCGCGCAGTCGACATGTACTTTCGATGAGTCATCCGAACCGTTGTAAATTGACCCAGGGTTTTGCACGATAACAAGAAAGAAACGCTGCAAGGATTCCGAACTCGGTCGTGTCATGCATATTTATACGTCGCTCGCTTGGTGCGCATAATTACACGCCCGTTCATCAATTACTACGTGCAAATTGACGAATTATATATACTTCCTTGCCGGATTTTTGCAAAATTGAGTTATTTATACCGAGTGTTCGCTCGATTATCCTCTCCGCGTAATAATATCCTGTACATATAAGTTGTAATTAAGCGTACGATTCGGGAAAAGAAAAAAAAAACGGAGACACGAATATATGCAAGTATACACAAGACTTCCCTCGCCTGCCTTTGCGCCGTATCATTGCCTTATATACACGGTCTCGAGTTGAATTTCGCGTATACGAGCCCAACACGCGACAAAAGACGTTCACCTGTGTACACTCGCCTTATTATATATTGATTTTCTGTTTGTGCGCGTGTCCAGAGGCCAAATGCAGAAAATGAGACTTAACACTTGAATCGGAGTGTCTGGGTTTGGTACTTCGAATTGATATTATATATATACACAAAGAGTGCAAAAAGTTTCGATAAAAGGGGAAAAACCAGACTTGAAAATGTTTGCCGCCATTGTACTGCACAAGCGCAACAATCACCACAACAACAATAACAACAACAACTCGACTTCGGCGGCCACCGCGAACATCAACAACAATCACATCAACAACAATGTGAATAATCTCAACAATCGGCAGCTCAACATGAAAGCGGTAAGTTCCAATGTTTGCTTACGACGCGAGAAAATCAATTACAATCCCCTGAACTGGATTGAATATACTTCGTTATATACAGAGAAAAACCAAACACACAGGTATGTGAGCTCGTGTTATCCCCGGTAAATTGGCAGCCTCTCTCTATGTACATATATATATATATATATATATAGATTCCTATGCATGGATATATATATGCATATACCCGCTGCTCCAGATTGTTAATCAAGTGTTAGATGGTTTCTCCGCGCTCATATTTGAACGAACGATTTCGACACGGAGTAGCTGATATAACCCCTACCATCCCACCATCCATATACCGGCTTTAAATACACAGCTGGAAGTAACGAAGTGTGTCACGAATTTTCCAGGCCGTGAATAATAGGCTGGCGTTGCCCCTCGTCTTCGACTCCTTCAATTTGGGAGACATACCGGTATACGGTGTAGGCTCACAATCAAATTCGCGACTTTAAAAATAACGTTTTACAATAATCTTTTATACTATATTTGTCCCATTACTATTTTTTTTTTTTAAAGATGACTAAATATAGAATTGTTTTTGTCATTATTTTTTTTTAATAAATCAATTCTACCAACACTTGCTCAACGAAAATAATATATTCAGTCAAATGTAAACAGTTACAAACGTTTTCACCGTTGTAGGTTTCAAAAATAAAACAATTAAAAATCAATGATTAAATAAATATTGTGAAATTTTATACAGTAAGAGTATACAAAAAGAGATAATAAACTTAAATTAAATAAACTGAAAAATATTTGTATTGATTTTATATGTAATTTTTACGGTGTAAATATAGTGGGTTACGTGGTAAGGATTATTCAGTTTGAAATCAGAATAAAATGATTTGTACTCATTTATCAAACTTGTTCGGTCAGTTTTTGAAATAATTCGTTTAGTTATTAAAATTACAATTAGCCTGTAGGCTATCGTCAGGCACTTTTCTTTTAATAGTTTAATTTTTGGGATTAATGAGATAGGTAAAAAATTTATAATATACGTTTGAAAAAGTGTTTTATTGTCTATATGATACGTTATTTGTTAAAATTGATTGTCAAGTTCGTAAAACTATTTTTAAAATTACTATCTTTAAAAGTTATAATTGGAAAGTATTTTTTGAAATATTCAGCAGGGTCAGGTAGGCAGTAAAAATTTCCACGTGAGCATTATGAACTCTAGCAAGAGTTAAAAAATATTTTTAATATTAATATCGCCCAGAACGGTCACTTCGTTCCTTGCGACGATCTTTGGATCTTTCACCGCGGTTGTTTGAACGAGATCTACGTGCACGATCACGTCTAGGCGATTTTGAACGATCTTGTCTTCCTCTATCTCCACCCTTACGTTTGTACAAGTAACGACGTAGATCTTTCGAAATGGGTTTAAGGTGCATGAAGTTGCAGAATCCTGATCTCGTACATTCTCTGAAAAATTAAAAAATAGTAAATGTTTCATTCAAAGCAAAGGTTTGAGATTATGATTAATTAAGATACTTTGAGCTCATATTCATATCTATCTATAGTATAAGTAAGTACACGGCGAGAAATTTTATAGGAAATAGTCCGATACTTATGAGAATTATTACAATACTAGAATTGTGACGCGATCGCAGTCTGTAATCTACGAAATTTTTCATGACATATAGATACGAAATTTTAACATCCCAGTATTGTAATTTTTATAATTTAGAAATAAATAATGGGACAACTAAAATGACCTATAAACTGCTAAGACAATAAAAAGAATACTTGACAATTTTTCCATTGATTTCATAACTTTTTTCAGTCTAATTTTGCCATAAGAAATTGGAAGATTCCTATGAACTGATAAGAAATTGTTTATCTAATTTTCATTTCAGAGACAAATGGAATGTTTAACTGTAATTTCTGACTTGAATTCATAACTTTCTTTAGCTCAAATTATAATAATATCGAAACAAATAAAGACTTAACTAGTTAGTTGAAAATATGAAATTGATGTTGTGCAGCAAAAAACTAATATATATTGTTTCTTTTATTCATGAAGGTTATTTGAAAGAGATTATAGATACAGCATCAGTGATTCAAGAATAAATTTAATTGTACTGGGAAAGTAAATCATATTTGCCACAATGTTTACCTTTTTATAAAGATAATTTTTATAGGTACATTTAACAACGAGAATTAATCGTCTCGTTAACTTTTCAATTCATATCTACGAATTCTATATAGGTATATCTAAATCGAAAGGTTCATTAAAATTTCCTCTATTCTCCAATCAAGCGAATATGCACCGATAAAAATATAATAACTAACAGCAGTATAATAGCGTATGGACATAAAAATTCTGAGCGAATGCGAACAGCAGATGAAGGCAAGAATAAGAAGAACGACACGCCCACAGGTAGTTCATGTCTCGCGCGCAAATAACGACCGCCGCTTTGATTAGGTTGTAAATTTCTTAGCTTTTAAGAATATGAAGAAGAAGCCCGCGAATGGTCTAATCGTTCGGCAATGAGTTGTGAAACCATGCACGCATGTAACGCCACTTGCGACTCAGTGACGTATACGCAAACGAATTCCGCACGATGAAAGAAAAAAAAAGGTGTCCTCGTGTGTAAGTTCCTTATACTTCTTTTCGAGAAAGATTTTGAAAATTTTAAGCTGTTATAAGCACAATTGAAGTCTTCAATTTTGTACTACTTGCAAAAATAATCGAGAATATATACAATTCCTGGAGGTATTTGTGGTGAAAGCTCGTTCGAAACAATCGTCCGACTAAACTCGGCCCTATTCTACTGTCGTTATGCACACTTGCTAATTATATATTTCGCCAGTTCTATATTTATTCTTCCTCTATGTCTTTTTAAGATGGAAATTTCATGCAGTTGCACAGATTTTTCTTATAGCTAGTGAAGTTTATTAATTACTGTATAAACTTTTAATTCAGAATATAGGCAATTGCTTCCAAGTTTTCTATATCTATAAATCAGCTATCCATTTTATAATTCAGACTACACTAAAACAATTCCTATACTCTCTAAATTTCATATTTTTTTTTAACTTAGCGCGCAAAGGACGACTTTTTGTGTTAGCTTTCTTCACGCAAGCATGGATTTGGGGCACTCTCCAGCTTCTGACAACGTCCGAATTCTGTGGTTGACAAGAATAAAACTAACACAATAAGTCGAGCTTTGTTTACTCAGTTAAAAAAATAGGATTTGATACTCGTGCGCAAAGCAGGTGTACCTAACACGGGTGATAGTAAATTACACCCATGCCATAAACCCCTGCTTTGCGCACTCGTATCGAAACTAACTACTCTCAAATCATTAGTACGATACCACAGGTGTCAATGGCCCATGGCAAATATTTCGTTAAAACACAAGTAATAACCATAAAAAAAAACTAAAGTGATCGCGTCATCTCTTGAGTCTAAAAGTACACCATGTATCCCAACCCTAATCCAAATCCGAAACTCGACCTACACTCCTAATACGAGGCAAGTTCCGCAACTCTCAATAAAGTCGCGAGGGCACGCGCAACGCGCTGAAACCCCAGAGCTCGAAGACTGCTTGCATCGGCTTTGCCTTCTTGCCTACACACGCACGCACGTATGCACGCACGAACATCTCCAGAGGTGCAGACGCACCGCAAGCGCGAGCAAGAGGGAGAAAGAGAGAACATGTGTGTAACACGACGACGTAGTACACTTGTATATGCATATATTCAGAAGAGAGATATCGCAGTAGGCGCTGATAGGACGAGCGCATATTAAGGTGGTTTGAAAATCGCTAGGATGGGGCTTACTGTCTCTCTCTCTCCCTCTCTTTCTTTCTCGCTCGCTACCCGCAACATCGGGAAATATACGAATCAACGAGCTATGGACTTACCCATGTCAAATGCGCGCACGATCTCCATTTATACGCACCGTACGAGTAGAGTAGCTAGTGACGCTACAATACACGAATTCCTCGCAAGAATAGACTTTCTCTCGTTTATTATACTAACGTTTGTATGATATAAGGATTCGCGAAGTGGTGCACCGAGGAGTTGCAACGTAAGTTGCAGACGATTTCGAAGTATGCGGTTTTGCGAAAAGCCAAAACTGCACATAATATATGTTTCGGAGAAACTGCTGGAAGTTGCGTCTGACCTTGTTGGTAGTTGCTTAATCCTGATCGTGAGAACCGACAGCCAGCTGGCCTCGACCATTTGGTCCAATAGGAACCAACCGATCGCTAAGGGCAACTATGACCAGCCATTCGTCTACAAGGACCTTCCCGATAAAAAATTCTTACACTACTACCGCCAATACCTAGTAATTCTATCGTAGCTTCCTTCTATTTCTCTTTTCCTCTGTATAAATTCTACAAAGATCTTTGAGAGCGATTTCGTTGCGCAACGCTGAGAAATATTAATTATAAATTAATTAACAAACTGAAGAAACTGCTTTGATCCAATTATGCACAGCGTTACCTGTTGCAAGATTTACAAAGCTCAGAAGTGAGCTGCTTTTCAAAGGAGAAAGTAGATGTTTTTATAATGAAATGGCAGACGTGCCAAACAAAACATAATATTGTTTAAAGAACGCGATTAAGTATTTTCATTTAAATATAATATTGAGTCCGCCTCCCTGGTAAAAACACAGCTGAGTTTGTGGCTAGCCAGCAGACAATTTAGGTTAAATTAGCGAGTTTTTAGACAAATCGGCTTAGTAGTCGAGTAACCTAGGCTATTTCGCCACAGTGCTAAATGAATTGGAAATACCTTTTTCAAGCACGCATCCCAGATAGTACCTTTTTCAAGTGCGTATCTCAGATAGTACCTTTTTTCACTCAACCGTCGATATGCTATAAACGCAGGGTTCAAATTATTTGCATATTACAATCAATAATGGTTTAATCAGAGATCTAGCAAAGGGTTGAATATCGTCAGGAATAATATAGTTTTTATATTTATGGTAGTAGTCGAGTGTAACTGAAGACAGTGAATATTTTTTAAAATTTCAGGAGATGATTATGACTTTATTTGCCACAAACTGTTAAATTTTTAGAATGATCAGCGGTACTGAAATGTAGATATAACGTTTGAAAGTTTTGATATTTAACATGGGAAGCAGAGGAAACGCACTCGCAAAGTGAAATTTATACTAATATTATTGAATAATGAAACAGTGAATCTTTACAAAAAACTAGCAGCTTATGTAAAATAATATAATACATATGATAATTCAGAATGAGTATACTCAGCGGTACAGTTATTGAATAATCGTGATGTAAAGATTGGAATTTTGATAAAGTCTAGTCTGCTAAATACAGACGCCATGTTTGTTTATCACATTTTGCTTCTGTGTTTTCATTCTCTTCCAATACTTTTTACCTTTTTCTTAAATTATTTTGAATTACACTACTTCTTCTTTTTCTATCTAATTTATATTTTTTTATAAATCTGCCGTTTCCTTCTCTTATTTGATTCATTTTTATCTTATATTTCCCGTGTTACTCTACTAAATTTTATTAGGTTACTCTGTCAATATGCGAAATTACCAGATTTGTTTAACATATAGTTACACATGGGACTCCAATGCGTATGTGTAGGTGCAATACACAAAACCTTCCTGTGTCCGTGTGAAGCCTACTGCGCATGTCCGAACTGCGGTCAACTACTACCTTAACTTGATAAATGTCGCAGAATAAATTAATTAGAATTTTAAACAATTTTTTATTTGTAAAATTTTGAATTATAAAGTTACTTAGCTATAAATAATATGAATAGAATACATTATTGTAATTTGACTAACTAAAAAAAATATGTATTTTATTCCCACGTTATTGTCCTTTATGCATATAGGCTATTTTTGCTGGACTCATGAAACAATTATTAATTAATAATTGCTTTAAACAAATAATTTCATTTATACGTTTATAGCATATGTTCTATTATATATATCCATAAAAGTAATTGAAATGATAATTGCGATATTAGCTGGGAAACAAAATGTAAACTACTGACTTCTGTAATAATTGCTATACCTTTTCTACTTTTGTAATGTAGATATGTTGTATACAGCTGATTTGTTAAGTGTGTGTACTTATTCAAGATAATTTTAGACTTGGAAGAAAGGCAGGATACTATTATCAAATACAAGCAAAGTGAAGAAATTGTTCATAAGTGTGTGCGTGTGTGTGTGTGTATGTGTGTGTGGGGCTAACCACGCTTGGGCCTGAAAGCTACCTCGTAACGCGTTTAACTAAGTATCTCAGCTGTTAGCATGAAAGGACCATATGCACAGGTCAGGATTGCCCTTCCACATTTCCTATCAGTATAGATCAGGTAGAAGTGCAGGTCTGTTCCCCAGGTAGAAGTATCGGTCTGTTCCCCGAATTTATTATTTATTTAAATCTATTTTCCTTAACCTTTACGCTGCGGGGGTGGTCGATATATCGACCAGCAGTCAGATCGGAGACTCTACCTGAGATATCCAGTGACCTTATGTATACATTTTGCACGTTATGAGAGGCCGATTAGTACTGAAATTTCCCTGCAGCCTAAAGGTTAAACGTGGCTTTGTCATACGCAGTGCGCATGCTCAGGCTTTTGTCTGGAACGATGGAGTTATAGACGCCGACAAAAGCAATTTTATTTACATAACCTCACTTTTAAAAAAAAAATTTCTGGTTTCACACATTCACCGTGATTATGTTCTTTTATCCCGACTCTTCGGAATCTTATTGTATATTGTTTATTGATCAAATAATATAACAAACTATTTATTTCTATATTTCTTCACATTTAATCTCACTTATTCATATCCGTCACTTTGACCATTTCGATATGTAAACGTTGACAAGTCAAGACTAGCTAATTGCTGATCAAGCGGGAAATCAGACTCGTTAAATTTATACCAGAAACTCCGGCAATGAAAAATTTAAATCATCTTAAATATTACATAATGCAAATTTTTATTAATTTTATCGCAAAATTTATAAGAAGTGTTAAACTTACCCCGTTTCGTACTGACGACAGCAAGCTTCTCGAAAATCCGTTACTGGTGTTAATTCAGCATGAATAGGTTTACCTCCAAACCATCTATTATTTAAATCATTGACTGCTTTTTCAGCATCTTCTTCCCGTTTAAATTTGATGTATACATTGCCGACTAGATGATCTCCCAAATTGTCACATACATTCATTTCTTCAATCTCACCATATTTGTCTTCACATTCTACAAATACATCTTCAAAAAATTCATCGTAATGCTTTTGCATTTCTTCATCACTAACATTTCTGGCCACTGGATAAATTAAAAAATTATATAAATAACAAGATTAACAAAAAATATATAAACTATAAAATGTTGTACTTACGATGAGATCCATCAGCACTCTTTGCTGAATTCTGGGGATTAGCATACAGATTTTGAAGTACACAAGTCTGAAATATGATTAATTCATAATATGTTTGTTTTGTAAGTGGATATAATATAATATCTATTTAATATTATAATATCGAACTGTTTAAAAACATTTTAATAAATTACCTGACTGAACGTAGGTTTGTTGTGCATACGTGAGCATCGAGCACCATGTCTGCACGCGCCAATTTTAAAATAAAATGAGCAGTTGACCCTGAAATAATGCAAATAAGTAAGAACTTTATTATCCTAAATTCATTCTATATTCTGTAGTACTTAATTCTTAATCAGTTGCAATGTGAAGATAAAAATATTGAAATTTAAGAAGTTTGTACACGGAGAGAAAAATTTTAGAATAATTACCGTTAAATTCTGGTTAATAGTGGGACAAAATGCATTTACGGGCATATTTACGATTAAATTTCATAATTATTATATTGAAGTATCAAATTATTATTTTATTGTCATTTATATTTTACCGTGAAGTTCTGGCAAATTTTAATACCATATATTTGTTACCGTAAAAAAAGTGAAAAAGTATTCTGAAATACATATACATTTTACCGTAAAATCCCTATAAATTTTACTATGCCGCAGAGTTAGCTCAAGTCTGAAATGACGGTAAAGAAGGTTAGGTCGTTCCTTCCGTTCCGCGATTGTTTCGTCCAACTTGGCGCGAGACCGACTACTCTGCATAACCTTAAAATGGTGATCCCAGAACCAGAGGTTGAACTTGATAGGAGATTTTAAATTGATGTATTATCAATAATAAAAATTAATAAAACAATTAATACCGTCGTATCTTTTACTATGGGCCCTGACAGCTGAAAAACACAGACCACAGCACACAAATATTAGCATTGGTTAGTATATCTATATATCTCTAAACACAACATACAAGAACACACAAGATCTTGTTCTTCATATCTATAGATATACTGACCAATGCTAATCTTGTGATGTGGTCTGTGTTTTTTTAGCTGTCAGGGCTCTATATAGTCAGTAAGTAAATTTTTAGTCTTTGATTGTTTATAGATTTTATTAAATTTTTATATTTTATTTTAATTGTCAAATTTTTTACAGATAATTTGTAATTTTCAATTAAATTAAGTATTAAAAATAATTTTTAATAAATTTTAATCTCTAATGTAATTTTTACATGTAATTATTACACTGAACTTCACGGTAAAATTTTAACCTTCACGGTAAAATTTATTAGAATGGCAGCTCGTTCCACGTTTACCATACTTCAGGGTAATTTCTATCCAGAATTTAAGGTTAGTTTATATACAATATTTCTCTCCGTGTAAAATAAACTGACATATCAAATTTATGCACGTGTTAAATGAGATACTTACTTATCTTTCTCTGTTCCGAAAATAGATGCTAAATACTCGGCCATTGAGAAAACAAAATTTAGATTGTTATTTTATGAAATCTACAGTTCTACAAAAATCTGTACGTCTAACAAGTTTGAATGTTCGACCGTGACTAAAGTATTTCTATAAGCGCTTGTGCCGTCTTTGCTAAGTGTTTCGTTTACTCTGCACTTTACTGTATCAGCAAAAATTGCCTTCTGCGCAAGCGCATTTCCCAAAGCCAACATTAAGAGTCCCCTTTACACCTCAGTTGGTCTGGCTATAAAATCAAAACACTGACACTCACAACGAAAGTCTCTACCTGAATAAGTCCATGGGGGGGGATTTGGGAGAACTGCTATCCTTTGTCTAATGCACACAAAATGTGCGTGCAGTAGACTGTCTCAGTATACCAATAAACTGAGAAAAAAGAACAGTGACTGGACATGTCAAATAATCTAATAATTATTTTTCTCAGTGTACGTTTAAATTTTGGAGACATGGCTAGGCACTCAGGGACCCAGCTGAGGGGGATGCCGTAGTAGAAAAAAACTTTTGTAGGTTAACTTACTGTTTTACCAGCTGGTATTCATTCATGAGGGAATACGTAAAACGAAAAGTCGCACTTCTAACCTCAAATCTTTATGTAGCTGATCTCGTCTAGACTACAGCGTGATGGAATACATTATTTATGCTGGTAAAGAATGGCAGTGCCATCTACGAGTCTTCTTCAAAGCTCAGCTGCTAATGCCTGTGATCAATCATGGCGTCTGTTTTTGATAATGCATCATTTGCTTTGCCACTTTTCGTTATTACGGCCAATTATCGCTCTAATAGCAATGTTATGTATCATAATATATTCTGTATAGTAATAGGATATGAGTAAATACCTTTTGTCCCACTATTAAACAGAATTTAACGGTAATTATTCTAAAATATTTCTCTCCGTGTAGACATCTGACTATCTAATTAATGTAAAATAATTATTTTTTTATTAAATTCTTAAATTAATATATAATACATATAATCAAAAAAATTTCATTTTTTACTATAAGTACTAATTTTACACAATGGAGTTAATAAACTTGAATGAAATAAGCTGAAAATCTCCGTATTGGTTTCATATTACATTTAGTGATGATAAGTATAACGACTATATGATCAGAAATACTCAAGTTATCATTGAGCTTAAAAAATGAAGCAGTATTCATGAAAGATTTAAATTACGCAGATAGAAAACCAGAAAATACGAAATTTCAGTTATCTTCGAATGGTTTAAGCAATCTTCATTATTGAATAGAGTTGCACGCACTTTCCAAATATTTGAACAATTTCAATCTTTTTTTTCACGCAAAATGTATTCAGAAAAATTGCACAATACAGTACAATACCACGAAGTCCCTCATCTACACTACAAATGAGAAATAGTTGTAGATCTTTCAAGTCAAACAATCCGACTTAAACGCAGCAATCAATCAAATAAAGCGACTCGTAACACGCGCAAAACGAAACAATGCCGAGCCAAAGTGAGATAAGAGCCAACAGCAGCAGCGGATCGTCCGTGCGCCAAGTTCTCCCAGCATAAATCGCGCAGGAATACTTTCCATTATCTAAATTATTCCAGGATCACGGAGAGGGAGGACGAAGCGAACACACGTAGCCTCACCTATACACACACGAGCTTAGCTTAGAATTCGGATAAGCTAAGCATTCGCGGGGCCTATCGACGCCAAACATTTTAGCTGCTGCTGCTGCATAGTGCACCTTGAGCGCGGTTGTACAGGAGATGCATGCAAATGAAGCAGTTAGATTAAGTCCTTTGTGACGGCGCGACGATGCCGCCAAACGGTGTGACCCTGCAGTGCAAAGGAATTGCGGGCGCGCGCGCGCGACATCGAGAATTTACAACTAGATTAAACCGCTAAAGTCGCCGAAGCTTCGAGAGCCGTGGATTAAACTACCGCGGGATCAATTTTAGAATTTCGCACTCAATCGTGAGCTCGATCCTATATTTATAGCCTCGGTGAGCTGTTTCGAAGTTTCGATGCGAGCTTATTCTTTTGATTAAATTGATTGAATAATTCCGATGAGTTTCAGCGTGTAAACTTTTAATGAGTGACAGTTTTATTACTATATAAGCAAATACTGTTTTACCGTTTTGCAACGATGTAAATTTATCGGCAAAGCAAATACTATAATTATTTGAAAACGTTTTTAGGCACACTATAATTTGTCTGTTGTTATTTTTAAAAATTTTTCATTAAATATTACCAAATTCAGTAGAATAATAAATTTTCATTTATAAGGAGTCAATATTAAGTTTTTTATTAAGCTAATTTTTATTCTATAAATAAAGTAAAAATGAAAAATAAAAATAATATTAATAATTGAAAAAAATTCGTCCATCGGTGGTACTCGGGTCTAGAGCCTTCAATTGCGTAGTGAAGTTACTTAATTAAATGTTCATAAAAAGTAATGTTCATTATTAACACTTAATTCAAAACAAAACAAATTCAATTTATTAAACTATGTGAAAAAATTCGCTCGAGTAATTAATTGCGTAGTTTTATGAACTACTGTTTTCTTTTTTTTCGTATTATCCGTGTATTTAATAAAATAAAGCAAGGTACATATGTTAATAATATATTATCATTAAAAACTTGCTTACAAACTGAAACTACATAGTTTGGTTGAAATATTCTCACATTAATAGAAATATATAATATCTATTATATGCATCGATATATTTATCAAAGATTTTAATATTTTGGTTTTTTATAATTTTATTTAATTTTTTAATTTCATGTAATATTTTTTTATTCGTTTTATACATATTGTCAATTAATACAAAGTATAAACGGCTTGCTTTTTCAGGGTTTAATAATTAAACTCAGGTTGTAGAGATACAAAGTTTTTTTTAATTGTATATTTTCGATAATATTATTAATTTATTAATACTTTGTAATCGGAAACAAGGGAATCTTCCCCATAAGACCGTTTGTTAATTAATGGATAGAAAATGTTAAAATCTCCGGTTATTATTCTATTTTAAAATAAATTTCTTCGTGATTTAGAAAATATTTAAAGTTTATTATAATTTTCTTTCGAATTAAAGTTTATTTAGATTCCATTTACTAATCATTAATAAAATTAAAGATAATATACTTTTATAAAAATTTTTAAAGAGACTTTGCCGTGATTAGAATAAAATAAAGTTTTTAGAGGGAACGCATAAAACCTTTATTGTCATTTACTTATAACATACAAATATTGCATTGAGCATAGGATACGGCATAGGATACGACGAGCATAGAACAGATACCGTCAAGTAAGGGTGTTATTTTTTAAAAATTAAACGTCTTTTATAACACACTAAGCGACAGTGTAAATTTTATAAGTATACTTTGAAATTATATTGAAGTCAGTCGTGGGATTCTCTATTCTATATTAAACCGAAATTTATATTTGATTATTTGTTTAATTTCTTTAAATAAAAGCTTGAAAGCTTTAATCAAAATTATTAGATTTGCAATCAAATGATTTTTCTCGATATCTAATAAAGTATCATATGCACTAAATAATTACATAAAGTGAACCACTAATAAAAATAATATACAATTTTTCTTCTCGAAACTTTTAACAAATTAAAGTCTATAAAAAATAATTTTAAACCTTAATATTTCTTTTTATTAATTGAATCAATTTATCCAAATGAAATAAATTATTAAAATACTAGTATTTGTCAATATACTCATTATTATATATTAAAAGTTTTTTTTTTTAACATGATACCAAGTAAAAGGAAACCGGAAAAGTAACACATTGAACTGCATTTGTAACCTGATGCAAGTAATTCATCTGTACATATGCGTTCGCTAAAATTCTATTGAATATGTTAAATTAAACAAGCTTTGTATATTCACCTGCCTATATATATATATATCGATAGAAAGTCTCATTTCTTTTATTTTACAAATCAACTATTTTAAATTACGCGTAAAGTATACGTGGATTGAAAAGCATATCTACTTGTCAATTAAAAGAAAAGAATCTCTATATATTATATATTATATAATTTACCTCAATTTAAATTGAAAAAAAAAAACAAAGTTAAAGCATTTAAAACTCGACTCGATCTACAAGCTTTTCAAAAATAATGATGTCGCATTAAACCGATAGTTTTAAGAATGCAAATTGACAATAAAATAGTGAAAGTTCAGTAACGACTTCTTATTCCAAACGATGAACACGGAACAAATTTGAATTGACTCTTTTTTTATAGCTCTCTTCGGAGTAAGACGATGCCGTCTACCCTTGATGCATTTTATAATGACCGTATAAGTTATAAAATTTACATACGCACGTCCTATATCCTCTCATTACTCTTTGCTAATATTTTTGTACAGACTCTCCTGAGCAGCGGCTCGTAAAACGAACAAATGTATGATAATTTAAAAAAGTATATTAACCGTTAAGCGTCTTGCGCCAGTAATAAAAGCGAATAAAGTCGGACATAAAAAGACTATCGTTATACTCAACGTCCATTTCTCCGTTTTCATTTCTAATGAGTAAAAACACTAGTTCCAAGCAAATATTCGCGGGCAAATATGCGTTCCGTGTATGCGCGCGGGATATTTTTTCTTAGGTAGTAAGTTTAACGATTGCAAATAAAAAATCCGACGCAATCAAAGTCGTTGCGGATTTATGCTCGGTGTCTTTATGCATATGCAGCAATTAATAACAGCTGCCGTTTTCACTTTGCGACTTCATTAACCCTTCGTTTCATAAATATAACCTCATCGATTACTTATCTCGTAAATCAGTCTGTAATGTACCCAGCCTTATCAATTAATAGAAAACACTCTTTTTCTTAATATTCCTTAAAACTCTTGAAAAATATAACCTCCAATTTGGAACAAAATGAACTCAATTTTCATGTTCATACATAATTTATTACCTGTCTTAAAAGCCGCGACTGCTGAATTAGCCAAAGTAAAGACGAAGATGCGTCCCGGCAGACTAAACGCGTCTGCTCAAAGAATTAAAAAGCTCGGAATTGCAAATTCTCGGCGCAAATCTCGAGCGTCTGTACGCGTGATTAAAACATTTTTTCCTTCCAAGACAGTCGCACTCGCAGTCTTTTCCCAACGGTATACACTTCATTCGCGAGACGTCGGGGCTATGTATAGGGTCGGAGCACCTCCAGTCCCCTTTTTTTTTTTTTTTTTCACTTTTGGGGCATTTTAAACAGGCCCCCGATTTCTTTTTCCGGACTCGTGCCTTGTTTACCCAAGCATATATATATATATACCCATTCAGGCTGCCGAGAGTCGCGCGACGCCGCGCATACCAAACTCGAGAGAGAGAGAGCGAGAGAGATACAGACTGGTCGCTACTGCCGCATTATCGCTAATGTCGCTATATCGCCGAGACCGAGAGGCGATTTACAAAAATTACCAGTCTCGCGCGGACGCGTATACGCGCCTCGAATTCCCTCGGAATTGTTTCATCAAACACGCGTTAGCACTTGTCTCCCCCTCGTACATAAGTGAGCGGAGTATGCAGCTCATGCGGGGCTGATTATTATGCGTGTATACGTGGATGATCGACGAGCGCATGTATATATGGCGCAGTTGGGAAAGTATGCGTATATATGCACATAGGCCGCATACGCAGACTTTGGCGGTCCCCGATAATTAGCGATATTTCGAATCCGCGCGAGTCTTGCAATTAGCCACGCATTATTATCGTCGAGAGGGCTATGAGAGCAAAAATGCAGCGGCAGCGGCGGCCGCGATAGCGGAATTTATGGCCGCGGGAATTCGCGGCGTAATGGTCGTGCGAGCGGCGGCCTTTTAGCCGAGCGCCGGCGCCAAGCAAACAGGGAAAAATTAATGTTAGCCCGCGCGCATTGCGGGTGACTCGAATTGCATTTGCATTTGCGTTTGCGCTTAGAGGTTGGACTGTATGTATAGCGCGGGAGTTCAGTTGGATATAGTGCGAGGCGCGGTCGCCGTTGTGAATTTCAATGACGCGAAAGAAGTTGTGCTAAATAAAAATTTTGGTTGAGAGTGGGCAATTTGTATTATGCGTGTCGCTCTGATTTTATACGCTATACTTGACTTGTGTATATATATATATACTTGACTTAAGAAGTGAACATTAAGACTGACTGAATCAGCGTTTTCATTTCGAATAGCTGTAATAATGAAATGCTTTTTTTATGCGTAAAATTTTTTGTATAGATTTTGTGTATACATTTAACCTATATTTGTGGTTTATTTCGAGGCAGACGTACGCAAAGTAAAATTTTGTATCTTTTGTTAGATTTCACGACATAAATTTGGATAAAATCACTAGTAGTATCATACTGACATTTGCGCATTTTATTTGAATAAAGAATATGGATGCCACAGGAATTCAACAACAAAAAAGCCGATTGAATTACTCAGGATAGAAATTCACTTTCTGAAAGGAAATGTTAAAGAAAAAAACTTTTAAAGTATTCATTCCAAAAATATATCGGTCGTAAAACCTAGTCGCTCAAAAAAAAGTTGCTTTCGAAAAAAATCTCACCGCTGAATGTTGTTAAACACTTCTTATCTCGATCCTTTCAAATGAAAATATCGTCGCAAAAAAGCTTATTCACGTTTTTGCGCAATCGAAATTTTAAAGCTGCTGCGGAAAAAGCGATAAAATGACTTCGAACCGGCACAGCACAACTTTCTTACGGTGCATTTCGTAAGCAATATTATCTCTATTTTTCAAAAGCAGTGGCGAAAGTATATTTTCATGTGCCGTATTGATAAGGTTATTACATCATTTTAAAATCTCCTTTGTTTCGTAAAACGACTGCCCGTTAATATACACAATGTATACTGTAACTTAAAAATCCAAGTTTTGTTTAATCTCATTCATCCGCCATCGTACGCACACATCAACATCATTCGAAATAAAACTTATAGCAAGACAAAAATAAATCTTGCAGTTGCACGCCAGTCTTGCGTAATCGACTTATCCAGAAAAAAAGAGTGCAGCATTCCCAGTTAATTAGCGACGTTTCCACCTGACTCCGAACACGAACCACTTGCATCTATACACACACACACACACACACACACTCGCACGCAGTAGCCGCAGTTCGCCGAGAAAACGGCATTACAGGAGTTACGTCTCGACTCGCGCGAGAGCTAAATGCAGAGAGGCTCGCCGCGAGGCGCTCTATATATCCCCCAATCGATGTATACATATACAACTGGCGCAATTGACCAAACAATTAGCCTTCCCTGGAGGTGTCGTCGTCGTATAGTCGTAGCCGTCAGCGTCGACCTCGCATTGCGCGACCGTTAATGCATCTGCCTGGTATTTCCCGCGAGGCCATGTGACGACGATGCGGCTCGGAAGTTCCTGCCACGGCGACCTTGCGATACACACACACACACTCACACCATCTCCTTCCTCGTTCCTCCTCCTTTATACACTTGTCTGCGCGATTAACGCATTAAACGAACCTCCTGCTGCTGCTGCTGCTGCTACTGCCTCACCAATTGGATTGAGACGTAAGCGCGAGATGGTCTGTCCCATACAGTCAGCACTCGAGTTTCGGATTTCTGGTTTTTCGAGCGATTGACGCGCGGTGGGATGAGTCTCAGCTAACGACAACGGTTATAATGGAGGGCTCGAGATTGCGTGCTATGACTCGGCTATTTTACAATCCGACTATAAGAGATCTTGCGGCAAAGGACGATTTGGATGGCTTATCTAGATGGATGTTCTGCGAAAAGTGACTTTGATGCAATGAGTTGTGCCGAGGCTTTTGAATCAATGTTCCTTTGCGATGATCTAGAGTGGTAGGATTGTCGGTTCGATGTTAAGGAGTGTAGGGGTGTTAATACGATTGAAAAAAGGTCTAACTTAGCCCAACAAGCATTATATTACTTGTGAAACATGAGTAACTTATAGCGACTGGTTTTCAATTAATAGAAATACCCACAACAATTAGTTCTACATGATCCAATTTGGTTAGCACAAATAAAATGTTTCTTTTAATTAACTCAACAATTCCCACGACTTATATTCTATATGTTTATACATAATAAATTAATTATAGACCGGTCATTTTAATCTAAATATATCATCTGCGTAATACATACTGTAGTATTTGAAAAGCAAATAGCTAATTGTCATTTTTCTTAATGTTACAGGTGAGTGACAAAAGCCATTTCTACTAATTCCTATTGGTCACGTAAGTCTAGCTGACACACTTAATTATATTTATTTATATACATGGCCATGACAGAGAACTTGAGTTCGCTCACGCTATAAACAGCGTTATAATTCTAACATGCATACGTACGATACTATCTCCAAACTCTTCAATTTGTCATATATTGAAGCGCCGCCGATTTATATATTTACTCTTGCGAATGGGTTGATTATTTTAAGTACGGTATAGCATGTAGAGAAAATTCCAGTGAAACGGAATAGCGCCACCTACTTGTGACGCTAACGAGTATGTCTTACGCACCAGTTACTCCAAATAATCGTAGATTAGAAGCAGTCGCGAATAGAGAGAGAGAGAGAGAGAGCGAAAGAGATGAGTTGCGACTGCGAGAAGGAATCCTTAAGCGCTCGGGAATAGTAATACGCCATGACATTGAGTCGCATTGCGCACGAGAGCGAAGAAAGCCAGTAGCCGAGAACGCGAACGAGGACTCGGTGGAAGCGATGACGGCAAGGAAGCTCCTTCTGCGGGCGGCGTTCTTCTGTGTGCATGTGTGTGTGAAAAGAAGAAGAATTTCTCATACGTCGGCATGAAAATTCCCGGCGTCGCCGTGGCGCTTTTAAAAAATTGGTACGCGCGTGCGCCTGCAACTTATACACATACCTCGCTTTTTACATTCGGACCCGCACCTATTCCCCATCCCACTTTCTCTTTCCACACACGCTGCGTCGACGATATTTTTCCCCCCCTCTCTCTCTCTCTCTTTCTCTCGCTCTCTTTCAGTTAGCCTTCATTTTTTAGCTCTGCACCTTTAAGAAAAAAGGTCATGTGCAGGGATGAGGGTAAACTCGCTCGCGCGGTTATATACATGAATTCGTACGCGAGATAAATCATAACGTCAGTGAATGAAATGGCTTCACTTATCGGTTGGTCATATAACGTATGTATATACTATGGTATTCGTAAAGTGCCTCGAAGAAGTCAAGGTCAGCATCTGCTGGCTTTGCAGGACTATACGACGTCACGGATGGCATTATGGACCTTAGCCGCCATTTCTCGACTTCCCTCTGACGCAGAGAAAAACTTATATAAATGCCTTTTTCCACGTAGAGACGAAATACAGAGTCGCGCGCAGCAGCTCCAGAGACGATTTCCCAATCAAAGTTAGCAATTCGCGAGTGCGACCTCGAGAAGTGTAGTAAGTCGCGCGGTAAAACTGAACTTGAATCACGACTTAAGGATTCGTAGGAAATCACGTAATTTTCGAAAGAATGACTCACGTCGTTCGTCTCTCTGCAATACCGCATAGAGTATAATAATTTGATAGGATGTGCCTCCGGGGACTCTTCGATTATCGTCAGGATAATTTTCCCAAGTATGCGGTGAGGAGGTTGGGGGGGAAGGAGGGTAGTAAAAAAGTAGGTTTATTGTATGGCTTATGTGCACGTATAAAAGTTGCGTGGAAGTCGAGTGGCACATTGCCATTCCGCATCTCGTGCCGATGCCATCAAGTATTTACTAACGATCGGACGCGCTGGCATTTCTTATTTACAGCGACTGCCTGCAGCCGCCTTACTCTCTTATCTCTCCAGCCTCTCGCGAAATCCCCTACAAGCCCTCACTCCCACTCTGTATGTATACATAGAGCCGTTGGTGGCAGCGGCCACGAGACGCACGTTCTCCCGGGATATCCTGGGTATATTATAGAGTGTCAGTGGTGGCCGCAGACGCAGACCAACTCCCGCGGGTTTTCCTTTTTTTCGGACTGCTACTGCTCTTCTCCTCTCCCTCCCTCTCTCTCTCCCTCCCAGCTTTGCTTCGGCGTCCAGACGCTGGGATCACTGGAGGTCTGAATTATTAATCGCGCGCTGAGGCCTCCCGTCGCTTCTCCTCCCAGCTATTAGACTCGCTCTCGCTGTCCTCTATTATGCGTTCGAGGATTTTTCTTCATTTCTTTGGCCGCTGCTGTACGTTATATGTTTTTGCTATCCTCCTGGAATATACATGCGCTTCTTATCTTTTTGCGCTGGATTACTTCGCGAGACGATGGGCTAATGCCGCTAACGGTCTGTACGCTTCTAATGTTTGCTCGACTGACAAATGGAGATTCCGCAGTTACTCGCACTGCTGCTTGAGCATCGCACGCATTTTTTCATGGCAAAAAGATATAGAGCTCCGGAGGCTAACGACTATTTGTCGTGTCTTTATTATCCTGGGAAAATGTTTGCAAGAAATTGAATAAAGTTAATTGATTATCGGGATTATTTTATATATGTATGAGTACACGAGGCTCAGGAAAGTCTGCAAACTAAAATATATAGATAATAGAAACAAATATGTGCAAAAAAATCCATGTTTCTGTACATAATTTGTTGTAAGCTTTGCTAAAAGCGAATTAGAACACAACGCAATCTAGGATATGTTATTCTAATTCACAATGATTAAAAATTAGATACTTTGAAATATTCAACTCTTTGTATACGTGTACACTGAGAAAAAATTTTTTTGAATCAAAAACAGCTTTATTGCGGGCGGATGATAAAATAATTTGTTAAATCAAGAAGAAATATACATTGATTTGATAAAATATTTAGTTACTACACTGACAATTTAATAAGTTATTAAAATAATTATTGTTATAAAAATTAAATTTTTATTGCAGTAAGTGAATATTTTATTAAATTAATAACTTTTTCTTCTTGATTCAACAAATTATTTTATTATTCGCCCGCAATGAAGCTGTCTTTGATTAAAGGAAATTTTTTTCTCGGTGTAATTAATCTATGTACAATAAAAAAAATCTTACAGTGAGTATAGTGGAGATAATAACTACAGGTAAAACTATTTCATTGCAGAGTATATGTTATACCACAAAGAAATTCTTATATGGTTGTGCAATAAACGCATTATTACGTCATTGTCTTTCAATTTTTCATCTGAAATGTTTTCATTTATATTAATAAGAATCGTCTTCTTTTCTATACATTTTTCAACCTCATAAATATTTTAATGAAGGAAGCTGAGGCGTATTATCCTATACAAAAAGAGTTATTATATTGTGGAAAAAAATTTGGTTTGTAAAATAGCTGAAAATATTATATGTTATAGTAATTACATTTAAGCAAAGAGTAGAAACTTAAGCGTGCATAACGTAAACCCTGACGGTGATTGGATATCTCGCATATTCAATTTTTTAAAAGCAACTTATATAGCCTAGCCTTTATATATGTATAAAATTAACATATAGATAAAGAAGGCTTTAAGCATTTGAAAGTAAATATTTCTACAAATATAAAATATGGAATCATTTACAAAGTTAATGTATTATAACTATCATGTTATATAGTGGCCTTTTAAAAAACCTAATAAGCGTTTCGATATTTAACCATTGAAAATGATTTTAAATTGCGATATTGTGAAAATTCAGAAAAATAACTTCATCGATGGAAATTTATCAGCAAATTAGAAACTTAACTCATCACTAGTAATATAGCTACTATGGGGGAGACAAAACAAATGACGTCATCTGTCTCGTCGCTGGATTGTTTACATAAATAAAAAATAATGGGGTGTTTTTACTGTTTGTTTGTATAAACAAAAATAAGTTAATGGTTATTTTTATAGTTTTTTGACGTAAATATTTATGTTTTGTTTATATAAACAGGTTTTTAATAACCCATTAACATACCTTACTTGATAAAGGCAGGTACCAACGACGGGACGGGGTGGAATCATCATCTTGCGACAGCAGCCTACCCTACATGTTATGTATGTTTATGTAAACGACAATTAATAAGTCGTTAACATACCTTAATTGATAAATACAGATACCAAACAAAACGATCAATAATAAGTCAAAGTCGTTCGAAAGGCCATGTTTTGCACACCTGTGCAGCCAAGCGCTCTGATTGGTCGAACCGTGCGGCTGTAACTGACGTCCCAAGTTCTCTAGAAAATTCTAGAAGGTCCTGAGTCCATGTGCAATTTGTGTTTGACGTATGACTGACAGATGTACGCCGCTCTTTGTTAATTTTGCTTATTTGTATTTTAGTTAAGACGCTCTATGATATTACTTTTAACCTGAAACTTTTAAGATTGAAAAGTGTAAATAAACTGTAATATCATATAAAGACTGAATGTGCGAGTAAAATATTATTACAAATTAAATCGTATAATGTATCAAGAAATGTAAATATTTACAAATAAATTTATATCTATCTATCTATTTCTTTCTCTCTTTCTCTCTCACTGAAATGAAGAAAGCTGTACTGGATTTTTGGCGTCTTAGTGGAATTTGATACCCCTATCTCGGTACACTTGTTCGTTACTTCTCATCTCTCTTTCTCACTCACATACGCACCCTTCTAGAACCTTCCAGAATATTCTAGGGAACTTGTGACGTCAGTTACACCCGCACGGCTCGACCAATCAGAACGCTTGGTTGCACAAGTGTACAAAACATGGCTTTGCGAACGGCCTTGACTTATTATTGATTGTTTCGTTTGGTACATGTGCACAGCCCTTGCGAGTGTGAGTAAATATATATACAAGCTGCAACGAATCTCCTTTCTTTTAGCGTGCAGCCTGTTAACGTTCCTTTTTTCCTCTTCTCTCTTCTCGCGCCCGGTATATCAAGGCGTAAAAAGATCTCGGCCTCGCGATGTACATACGCTTCTTTCACGCACGCTCGCGCGTGTATTGTACGCCGATAATGGTATTATCTTGGAAATGAAGCTCGCTACGTGCGGAGGAAGAATTTTTTCGGCCGGTGCCGCGTGCGCCGCTACGCGTTACACCTCCTTCTTATTCGCTTCTTGTTCTTTTTGTCTCACTAAAGTAGTTATATATTACTATACTCTAACCGCAAAAATGTTGCTGCAGATCATTCCCACCGATCGTGACACTGCGCTACAGTAATGATTCATATACTGATCCCGACCACATCATCGAAGCAATTCTCGTCTCAATGAATATAACAACAGCAGCAGCAATATATCCATCAGCGCACCAAATCTTGTACCACATCCGTCAAAATCCGCGGCGCATAATTGCATCTCAAGAGTCGTTCGTTAAAAGTCACGGCTCGAGGCTCCTCGAGTTAGATCAGCCGTATAAGAGTTGCCGATACATATTGCTCAATATATATTCGTCCCGCGAGAGGGGCTCCAAAACTTGGTCGCTCGGCACGTAACGCGGAAAACGACGGCTAGCGTTCGCGGGTGCGCCGCCGTCAAAACTCGAGTGTGTCTCTCTCTCTCTCTCTCTCACACATACACACACACGCACACTCTCCTAAGTGGATTACACCGCTGCACCGCTAAACTTTGCTGCCACCGCCGCTGCTGCACGACGCTCTCCTTCTCCTCCTCCTCCTTCTCCTCCTACTGCTGCAGTGTACCGTCGAGGCCGCCGTATATATACGTGCACACGAACTCGTCGTCGCCTTTCACTTTACCATATTATACCTTCAGGACGGCGAGAGACTCTCGGCTCGAGCTTGTGCAACGAATTTGTATTTTACTACTACTAGCCGGAGACTCGTTCTCTCTCTCTCTCTCTCTCTCGCGCTGTACTGCTGCTGTTGCGCGAGTTGTGTGTGTTTGTATGCTCGATTTTCGAGGCACTGCTCCCATTGTCTGGGCGATGCCTGAGTGCCAGGACCTCATGGCAGGACGCTCTGCATATGCGAGTCTATGGGAGCGTGCAATTACCGCGACGTCGCGAGCTGTGATTTCAGAAGCCTGTGTGTGCAGCAGTAGGCGCTAGACTTGAGCTTACGTAAGCGGGATTCTTTTCCGCGCTTGCGAACGCGACTAATTTTACTTTCGGCGGGAAAAATAGGTGCCGGCGAGTAAATTGGTCGATTGGATTTCGTTGTCCATGCCTTTGTAAGGGGGAAATCGTGAAGGATTTTCTCGTGGTAATCGTCTTTAAATTGGTTGGTTTGTTCGAGAGCTTAAATCTTAAGTTTAATACGTGAGAATTATTATCGTAAGATTAGGAAAGTATGGCTTAATGATCGTTTCAGTAAACGTTTCTATTTTTTGTTTAGTAATACTGTGTATTGGTAGTAGAAATGTTTGTTTGTTCGAGCTCATTACCGAATCTTTAAATTCAAATTACAAGTTATCTGACCTTTTTCTCAATACTTTCGAAAAATTAACAGCCGAAGCACGTTCGGTTTCACTAACTGATTTTTCAGTGCTTGGTGGAATATTTTCGTTACTCGGAAAAATCTATTGGTACATTTACTTTGATTTGTGAAGTAATGATGTTTATATCATTTTTTTTAATTATCGGACAATATCTAAATTTTTCCTGGTTTATATTGTAATCGTCTTAAACGGTCTGAAATGTATACGAAAGCGGAATTTGAAAAATCAAGGTGTAAATAAGTTTTAAAAGCTTATTGCATTACCATTTTATAAAACAAAAATTAATTAAATTTTTCCATGTTATATCGGAAAAAAATAAAATTAAATCATCATGTATTGGAATTATTAAAATTTATGAGTTATATGTCTTATTATTTTTAAAACATGAACAATGTATGATGAAAATTGCCGTATTGAATTACAAATTAATTACAGTGTATTTCAACTGATTGAATATTCATTATTTTATAAAAACCGTTTAATTAATGGAAAAATAAAAAGTACCAAGTGGTCTGCCATTTGAATATTGAATTTCAATCGCCCTTATATGAAAAAAATGATTCATTTTAATAATTTCACTATGCAAATACACCAATAAATCGCAACTAGTTTCATCGATTCAATGCGTTCATCAATGCTCGTTGCGTTTAATCGCTCTTCAATCACTGCACTACACCGTAATAAAAAAAAATTATTTCTCTTCGCGAAGTCCCAACCGAAAGCTCCGAATCGCAATCGCCCGTTGAAAAATCGATCACGTTCCAAATGCGGAAAGCGAACCCGAACCGAAAAATATATAAAGACAAAAAACGTGTATATATAATGAGCCACGAGTGTAAGGCTCACGGAACTTTCAGTCCATCGGTGCATCGAATCGCGCTGCACAGCCAACATCCGCATCGGTGCCGTTACTCCTGTCAAACGTGCAATTAATACTTTCCGTTTAATCCAGGCTGCAGCTCACGCTTGTATGCAGACGCGCGTCCGGCCGTCATCATCATCATCAACAGCGTGGCAGCAGCAGTAGCAGCAGTAGCAGCAACAGCAGCAGCAACAGCAGCAGTAGAAGTAACAGCAACGCGCGCGCGAGCGACAGAGAGAGAGAGAGAGAGAGAGACCGGACGACACCTGGTGCACGACGAGCCATTGACCGCTCGATAGTCGTTTTCCTAGCTTCTCTCTCTCTCTCTCTCTCTCTCGCACTCGCACTCGCCGGAAGTTCCTTTTTGCCTATTTACACCGTGACCGAGCTGTTGGTGCTGAAGCTGCTGCTACTGCCGGTTCAGCATGGCCGAGGAGTCGAGCGGAACGCGCGCGTCTCGCGATTAGCCGAGGCTGCATAGGTATAATGCTCGCGTAAAATTCTCTTTTTCTCTCTCTCTATCTCCTGCATAACGTGTAATATACACAGCAGCGGCATCACCAGGTGCGGGGAGAAGTTCGTTGCGGGGTGGAGGGAATAGAACGGAAATCGCGCCTGTATAGACCTGCTGGAGCTGCTGCTGCGGGCCGCGCGCGAGTATTATAGCGGTACATCGGCGCGCCGATAGAATGCGGAAAGCTGCTGCTGCTGCTGCTGCTGTGGCTAGGTGTGTCTGTATGTATGCACCGTGTATGTGAGAGAGAGAGAGAGAGCCGATGGCTGTGTATCGGTGGCGGATTTTGATGGATTGTATAGTAGCGAGGAGGTGTAATTGTCGACCCGCGGGTTATACGCGGGATGTGTGGTGCAGTGTGTACTGCAACAGACACCTGGTGTATGTGTCTGTGTGTGCGCGCACTATGTGGGTGGCCACTTGTCTGTCTAATGGTATAGAAGCTGCACGCCTGATTAATGAAAAACGAATTGGACGCTTTGAAGCTGAGAGTCGAGGAGCTTCTGTTTTAGCTTACATAGGAGTATTGACGATTTTAGATTACGAGTATACGGCGTTGTTTAAAAACAAAATTACTTCGATTAACGTGTAATGGTGTCGCGTAAATATAAATAAGTGGGTCATATTGGATCTATTTTTCTAACGATGCTACGGAGTATGGAAAAAGCTTTTATTTTAATCCAGAAAATATTTACGTATAATTTACAATTATTTTGAAAAAGTTGTGCGACGATTTATAACCCGTTTGCTAAAATTATTTACTTTGCTCACCATTTTCTAGAGGAAATATTTACCTGTAATTCATACATTTTTTAAAGTAACTATAAGATAAAGAATAAATAGATGAATAAATGTAAATCTTTTACAAGCAAGTGTTGGACACTGTTTGGTTAGAAAAAGGCGATATCTATGACAATTACTGTATACACACACATAGGAAGCAAATAATTGTAATACTTATTTTCGAACGACGGGAATGCTAAAATTTATACATTTAAAATAATAAAAGCGTATCCGAACCATCTATATTTTTACCAGACTCTGCAGAATGAAAATTTAACGGACGTTCGCATGGATTTCAGTCGCAGTAGCGAAAAATCAAGGCATCCAAAGAGTGCATTTGATTGACGCATCGCGAAATGTCAAGAATTCGAGAAGAAGCGAAATTGATGTTGTCGATATATATACTCTGAATGATTGGAACTCGACATTATCGATTCTCGACTGGCATTTTGTACATCAGGCCTCGCATTTCAAATTCATATTCAGAAAATTCTTAGAATATACAATCATACCTGGCATTGACAACTTTATCGTTATAGGCATGTTTTAATTATTTGTCCCAATCTATCGATATAAGTACCGATCTAACATAACGGTAATAGCAATACAAACCTAATATAAAACAAAGTAAGAAATTCGTTTGACGACGAGCAGGTGAGAAAATATTAGAGTATGTATATATATATAAGCGGGACACAAAGAAGCCCAGGTAAGCACGCGTACAGTCTGCAGTCGCAGGGAATCGCAGGAGCCAGCAGCAGCAGCAACAACCATGCTCTTGTCTGGCAGAGCGTCGCAAGCAGTAGCGGCATATTCCGATGCATCCTGCGACGAGCAACAGCAGCAGCATCAGGACTTTGGGCATCGGATGGCTGCTGCTGCTGCAGTCCCTGAACGCTATACTCTCTCGTCTATATACATACACAGGGAAACAATGGCGCATCGACAATGCCCGACGCTTCCGGTTTTCAGGAGCTCTCTCTCTCTATCTCTCTGTCTCTCTTTGTCTCTCTTTCTCTTCAGCAGACGCGTTATCGCGCACAACGCCTGCGAATGTAAGTAAACATATATACAAGCTGCAACGAATCTCCTTTCTTTTAGCGTGCAGCCTGTTAACGTTCCTTTTTTCCTCTACTCTCTTCTCGCGCCGGGTATATCGAGGCGTAAAAAGATCTCAGCCTCGCAATGTACATACGCTTCTTTTACGCACGCTCGCGCGTGTATTATACACCGATAATGGTATTATCTTGGAAATGAAGCTCGCTATGTGCGGAGTACATACTACGCGTTACACCTTCTCATTCGCTTTTTATTATATACGTTCCATTTGTTGGCATGTCTTATCTGTTTTTAGCGATGAGACGAAGCAGGAGGGCCGACTATATATAATTCTTTGGTGTGTATCGAATTGAATAGTTTCTTATTTCTGCACTTGAGACAACAAGCTTGCTTTTTAACACCTTTTAGAATTTCAATGATTTATGTAATATGTTGCGGGACGGTAAAGGTTAATTCTGAATAGGTGATGATAATAATTTGCGCGGCTGGTGCGTATTACGAGCGTTTGCTTGTAGTTTCGATGAAAGATGAAGAAAAAAATCTGAGCTATTGTGACGCGTGGTGCGCAAATAATTAAATAAAATTCCAGCTTATGTAAGATAAATCACATGAATCATCACTTTTTGTGTTTTGACGATCGCGCGCTGCGGCTGGGAGAGTTGACGTGAAATGCCTCATATGTGATAATGGCTTTGCCATTCTTCGTTTTATCATTTATTACGCGTATATTTTTAAAAATGTTTGAATATACATGTGCAAACATTCATACAAAATTTGAAAGATCGTACATATATGAAATTTCATTTAAAAACCCGAGGATGAGTTTCCTCTGCGCACAAATCGGAAACCGAATATATATACTGCAGCCCTTTTTATACACTAAACTAGTTTTCTCCATCATCCAACTCGGCAATCAGAAATCTCATATCTTAAGTATATGTATACTCAACCTTCGAAGTGCCATCTCAACCCTATACAACAAAATCACGAATCTCGAAATTACAATGTTTATCAAGCCCATATATACACGCGTGTGCAAAAAGCCTATGACATGTGCGCGTCGCGTACAGGCGAAAAATGCTTTAATAAAGCCGACGACGACTCCCTGCTGTCTCTGTAATGTGTAGAGCCGCGTGCATCGGACGCAGTTTTCATTTTCGTGCCGCCTCCGATAAATAAACCCATCGAGCTCTCGCGCGCGCACTCGTTATAACGCAGATCTTGGCGCTGCTCTGCAGAGGAACACGAAGACGCTCCTCTGCGAGAGAGAGAGAGAGAGAGAGAGAGAGAGAGAGAGAGAGAGAGAGAAAGAGAGGCCGAGGCAAGAAAAACGAAGCGCGCGCACAGCGTATATATCTGTTGGAGTTCTTGAGCTCTCGAGCGAGTTCCCGTGCGCCATAAGAATACCGAGTCGACGACGACGACGAAAAAAAAGGGAAACAAGAAGTGTACGAAGGTTCTCTCTCTCTCTCTGGAGAGAAAGAGCAAGGATCCTCTTTACCTCTCTCTCTCTCTCACTCCTGGCGATGATCGCGCGCGAGGCTTTTTTTCCAAGCCATAGGCGCTCAACTCGGAGCGCTCGCCAAGAGAGAGAGGCAGAAAAAGAGCGAGACGGCAGTAATAGGCATCAGAGCGAACGTGTATATATATACACACACACCTCACCTCACCGGTCTCTCTCTTTCTCTCTTTCGTCGCCCCCACTCCTCTGACCGGTTGCTTTTAAACACCACGGTGCCGAGGCGAGCGTATTATATGCACAGGGGGGGCCATATACACTCTCTGCAGTGCCGTGGGTTCGGTTCTCTCTCTCTCTCTCTCTCTCTCTGCTCACTGCTCAGTGCTCAGTGCTCTCCTCGATGACGCCGTACTCACACACACACACATACACGCAGACACAGACAGAGCCACACACACCGGTACATAACTCCATCTCTCTCTCTCTCGGTCTTTCAGCTCGGTAGGTTCTCCACTCCCGCGCCTTTCATCGCGCACGACTGCCTCAGCGCTCGACGAGCGCACAGCCGCGTGTCAGTTTGCGTCCCGCCGCGGACAAATACAGACAGAGGACGACCAGAACCGACGCTCCTCTCTTTCTTTCCCTCTCTACATATACATATATATATATATATATATATACAGCTGCGCTCCATTGCGTGCCGGAAAAAAAGTGTCAAGTATATAGCGGCGGTCCGCCCGCGTGGAAAAGTGCCCGGATACATACCTGTGCTCTCTGCATATATATGTGTGTGTATACAAGCTGCCTATAACTGAACGAGAGAGAATCGAGTATTTCGAGTGAGGTTGCATATATATATATATTGCGTTGTGCGCGCAAGTGTGTGTTAGCGTTGTGTCTCTCTGTGCCACTGTGTGCGAGCTGCCGAGCCGAGAACTGTTTGCCAGGACCATCGGAGAGTTGACGCCGCCACTGCTGCTGGCTATTGGGCCGCCGAGCAACGACGCAGTTGTTACCTATATAACCAGTGCGTATATACCCAACGTCCCTTTTTACGCCGAGGAAGAATTTCTCGGCCCGACACACGAGGCGTCGATGAGTTTCCGTGACCCAGGCTATATAGCCTCCCTCCCCTCTTTTTTTTTTTCCTTTAAATGCGTGCCTTTGGAGTTGCGTCCAATGGTTTTGGAGTTATTTGTTGTCGATCGAATATGGGAAATTTGCGCTGTGTCTCGTGTTTTTACCAAGTACAGTGTTGTATAAGCTGGAACGCAAAGTATATGCATTAGGCGTGAAGCTTGAAAAGGCGTTTAACGGTGAAAAATCTCCCGTGTTGCATCTTTCTTGTGTAGTTTATTGCGGGGAGAAAGAAATTTCCAACGACTCTGCGGAAGTGGAGGGAATTCATTTTGCTGCGCTTTGAGTTAAAGCTGCTTTTCCAGTTGGTGGAATTTATTTGCTTACCTCGATAGCTATATAGGAAAAACTGTGTGTATGAGTCATGGAGCTTTTAAAATTAGCAATAACTATACGTTATATACCTTTATTATTCGCGATTAAAACGGTATAGAAGTACGCACGACGAGTACAACAATATATATATATAACCTACATACTTGAAAGTCTTTTAAACTTAAATGTTTTAACAGCCGTAAAACATAACGTTTAGTTTCCTGGAATTTAGCTTCTGCAAACGCACTCTCATCGCTCAATTTCCTTAACGTTTCTGCAGAATTTAATGAAAAAAATTTTACCACGATTCGCTGAACACTTGTTTAATCACAGTGTTGCGCAAGCAATTAAAATTCAGGTAATGCGGATTACTTTTTATTCAAATGTTTAACATCAGGTTTGCATAAATATAGAGCATTTAAATATTTTGTTTATTCTACATATTTACGCTTGCGTAAAAATATAATCTTGACTAGTAGAAATCATCAAATAGAAATCTCAAACTATAAAGTTTCTTTTCTATTCAGTCTGGGTGCAAAACTTTTTTTTTTCGCTCTCTTAACAATTTTTCTTAGAATCCCGTGGCGTAGTTCTGTTACGATTAACCTCTAACGCAGCTATTGCTGGATTGAGGAAAGTAAAATGCTTTCTAAGTGAAAATTTAAACAGTGACTTGCATGCTTCAGGAGGCACAGCCTTTTATTATTCACCGTGAAATAAAATTAAAGATTCAAATTTCTGGAGCTAGTTGTGAATTCCGAGTGTACCAAAAACTTGGGCTAAAGATACTGGATACGTATTCTCCGATGCAAATGATAGTATGCATATAATAATCATGCACACTACTCATTACCTTATTTCATAAGTCCACGGATTATTGCACTGGCATGAACCCGAGCTTTAAATATTAATTCGCATAAAGCCCGTAGACGTAAAAATTAAATCCGGATGGATGTAACGCATTACACGCGCAAAGTTTCATCTTGAGCAACTATTAAACTCATTCGTTAGGTAATTTTCAAAGCATTTCTCTCTTTTTTTAATCTTTTATATAATTGTAAGAGACGCATTAAACGCGTGGAAAAAGTTTCAACAGAAGCCCACTTTAACGATACGGAATATTATAAAGCAGATTACTTACGCTTTGTGTAATTAACTTTTTTTTCTCTATGTAGTGTGTACATATCTTAAGAGGCCTGGCATGTTTTGAAATTGGTCTCCTCTCGTTTCGAAAGCTGTAGACAGCATAATATCAACATGCGATAAAGTATAAAAGACACTTCCTTCATAAATTTGCTCGCCAAGAATTTATGAACTTTTTTTTTTTAAATATCTTACGAGCTGCGTCGACCATTTCCCGATCGTGCACACCAAAAGAATTTACGACTCCTGCTTTAATATTGACGCGAACATCTTTTCTTACTTTAACTAAAACTAACCCTTTTTTGCTGACTTTTGACGTCAAAGATTATTATAATATTACGAGAACGTAGACAGATACAGTGAAGTTTTTATTACGCATCCAGTGTTTTTACTCGCTTTTTTCGGTTACTTTTCTAATTCAGGTACTGAAAGACTTAACTCGGAGCTATATTAAAAGGCAGTTTATGATTCTTAAAAGTGTATACTGAATACGGTACTATAATTGTTAGCTTATTTTACAGTGTTAAAATAAATCTTAATGATTGATATCGAATGTTTTAATTTTGACTTTTAACTTTCCAGGTAACGAGTACACAAATTCGTTTCACTTTATCCAGTTTTCTAAACCTGCTGTATAGGTTTAGAAATTATTGCAATCTTTTTCCTTTGCATATACTCTTATCAATTTCCAACCTGATTAAAAAAAAAAGAATTCAAAACGTTTAGATTATTCGATAACGAGACATCGAATTGCGAATATAATTTTTATTAAATCAGATTTTAAGGAAAGTACAGCTAGGAAAATATGCAAATCCAAAAATTATGCAATAAATCAATTGCATGCATAATATTACTTGTAAAAGTGTTTTCTTCGTAATCATAAATGATTTATATCGTATATTTAAAAGTTTGATTACCTCATTTTTATTCATATTTTTTTTTTGTGCATTTTTCTGTATTTATAAACACCTTTAAATTTAAATACCCAATCGTATTTAAATTCACCAACTCGATAAATTAACGTTCAATGCGATATACCTCGTCCTTTTAAAAATGGGCACGCCACGCGGGTAAAGATTCAGCTCGAAAGAATTCGCGAACGGCAGTAGCGCAACACAAAAGCTATATCCAAATTAACAACAAAAAACGTGGATATAATAAAAATAAAAGAAAAGTAGAGAGAGAGGCTGGACACACACACACAGAAGAAAGGAGCACTGAAAGCAAAATATACATATATATAATACAGTAAAAAAGTAAGGTAGTGTGTTTTCGGGCACGCTAGGCTAATTCTCACGGCTGCATGGACGCGCGAGCGGCCGCGGATTATGTAGAGCATAAAGCGGCCGCCACGACGACCGGGAGTTGGCTAGTGCATGTAGCCTCGGCACATCTCCTCATCAACGATATCTACACACACACACACACACACACACACACAAATGTGTATATAAGCCAGAATATAACCGTGCGCCGCGAGATCTGCAAGAAGCGACTCCGATCCGCAGCTCTAAGCAAAATAATGATCTCCTCTCCTCGGTGCATGCGTGCAATACTTGTGTGTATGGGTCGCGGCTCGATGGAGACGCCGAATTTCCCTCGCTGTATTTCTCTTTCCTTTTTTCTTTTCTCTCTCTCTCTGTCTCTGTCTCTCTTCCGCCGCTTCCTGCTGCTGTTCTCGCAGTTTATACACACCGTTTTTTCGCCAGTGTATATATAGAAATATAACAGCGTCGCGATACGCTGGAAAATGGACTTTCTTTTCGTCGCCGCACGCTGCCGCCTTTTTTCTTTCTCTCGCTGTAGCGCCGTGTTTTCGCAGCCGATTTAACTGCGGAATTAGCCACTTTCACGGAGAAACCGTCGGCTGTGTGCGAGATAGGCAAATGCCGGCGACGATAAACCTTGATGCGATGTTTTCCTTCAGTTGTTTTGACAGCTGGTGTATATATATATATGTGAACGTTCAGAAGCTGTTGTTGGAGAAACGGCCTCCTTTTTTTTCTCAGTTGGGTGTTGAATTTTTTTTTTCGATGTTAGCTTAGCTCCGCTGGAGTGGTTACCGCGATTTGCATGCGAATTTAAGGTCTTGGATAAATATTTGGACTGTTTTCGAGTTAAATCCTATTTGAAGGCGCTACGTCACTGACGCATTCAAAGTGTGAGCATTTTCGCTAATCGAATAAATAATCGAAATCCTAATAAGTGCGCAGTATCGATTCGAGCTTTCCGAGCCAACCGAGGTTTTTCCCTATTCTTGCATTACAAAAAAGAAAGAAATTATATAGACGTGAAATCGAAGAGAGTTTTTACTGGGGCACGTGGTCGCGCTCTTTTGATACATGAAATCGATGTTAACGGTGCACAAAGGATTTTCATGCTCGCGTATATATATATATATATGATTACGTGTTTGTAAAAAGAATAAATTATTGGTCTGAAAATGTTTTCTTCGCTTTCTCGTGTATGGACTTCTGTACTGGGGGATAGGGGATATCTATACTTGCTACAGTTTGTCGTATAGGCAAAATAAAACGTGCACGCGCGGGCGCGCGAGGCCTCGGCACGGTGAAAGTTTCGGCGAGAGGTATAGCACTTTATTTAAATGAACAAAAAATCGCGGGGAATATTTTCGTTGCTTGGTTGTACGGAATAATTGAATAGCGCGGAATTTTTCCTTCTCGGAGATTGTCGGATTTGTCTTTGTCGAGCAACTCCTTCGCAATGGATTTACGGATTTCGATATATGGCTGTTGAATAATTAAGAAGTCGAGAGCTACTTGAGGTTTCAATAGAGGTGAAACATACGAGGAGAAGTAAAAATAAAAATATTATCTGGAAAATTTAAATTATCGATTGAAGATAAACTCGATTACCGATTTCATTGAAACCGTTGAATAATTGTGATGTTTTAATATATTGAAAAGAGTAAAAAAGAATAACTAACCGCAAAATCTAACTAAACATTCTTCATTCAATTCAATAATCAAAAATCACATAATTGTTCAAAAAAAAAAAAAATACCAATGCCCTTATAGTCACATACATATCCACTTTTCTACGACTAAATATTCCGCAAAGCTCTCATCCCTTCAAAGAGTCCTGCACTATAGCGAATTCCCCCCCAGTTGCATAACTGATCAAGGTGCAGTATAGTATGTATATTCGCCCCAAAAACGCGGAGGCACGCGAAATCAGAACTTCGCCGCGCATCTCGCCAGAGATTTTCACGATACGTATAGTATACACACAGGCGTTGTCGTCGTCGCGCGCAGCCTATATAGAGTTTGCCGCATAGAGCAGCGCCTGAGAGACACTCACTTTCACTAACCCGTTCGCGGCGGTGGCGGCGGCGGCGGCAGCAGCAGCAGCAGCGAAAGAGAAAGAGACCGCGCGCTGCAGCATTGACCGAAGCAGCAGCAGCAGCAGCAGCGCGTTATATAAATTAGACACCCGTTCTCGCTGACTCGTACCTTACAAGCGTGAAAATTGCGATCGCCACGGAGAGAATTAAAATTTGTTCATTAAAAGCGATGTAAGCCGCTCGTATACGCACGTGCAAAGCTCGTTAATTTACGATGCCACTGCGCGCGCGCTCCGGCTATTATATTATACCGGTAGCGAATTCCTCGCGTTGCGGCAGCAGCTCTTCGAAGTTGCCGCGCTCGCATGCACGGGCTTCATCTATTCGAGAGCCGATAAGGGGGAGGAGGCTGCAGCGTATATGTGTGTGTATATATATGAGAGAGACCCTCCCAGCTCTTTCAACGGTCGCTCGACTCTCTCGCCCGTTTGAAATTCATAGTGGAAAGTAACGATGCACTTTTTATATATCGGGCAGTTCGCTTCTCTCTCCCATATATATTCCGCGCGGCCTGCAATGCGAAATTACGTGCACTAAAGTGGCTCTACTTTTACCTTTCCCCTTTTCTTCCTTTTTCACTCTCTCTCTCTCTCCCTCTCTCTCTCTCTCTGCTTCTTTCTTTTAGTCGTACACGGAGTGAGTGTAACGAATTATGTGCGGAAAACCACGGACTGCGCCGCTTATAAACTATGCGCCGGCCGCGAGAGCCTGGGAATCGGTGACAGCTGGCGAAACTCCAATTCCACCTCTCTCTCTCTCTGTCTCTCTCACTCGAGAGTGCATTTGCTCGCATGTGTGCTAGTATATGTGTGCGTGTGTGTGCGTGTGTGTGTGTGTGTGTGAGTAAACACTGAAACAGCGGCACGTGCCTGGGTTTTTCTATGTTGCCAGACGAGACCTGTAAATTCCGGAATCTCTTTTTCGTGCTTGTCTTTTTTATATACCGTAACTACGGTGTTTTTTGTGCGGCGCGATTTTGTGAACGAGGAGTTGGGAATAGTTTTCGGGTTCAAGGCTGAAGACTGCCTCGCGAGCCCCCGCCGGTATTCGGTGATAATGGTACCTTTTTGGAGTTACATTATAAAAGTTGGAGAATCTTCTTGATTACACTCGAGGTGCATGCGGTATTTAATAAATTGTGCATCTTTCTGTTTATAAATAATATAAGATTTATACGGAGCGAGATTATTTTTTCTCATTGTTTTTCAAGTATAACAAATGAATATATATTCCAATGAATGAGTCTAAATAGTCCAATGAAAACCTATACCCAACTAAGAGAGATTTTTATTTAGTTTTGTAAACTTGCTTTACAAAACATCTGTGTATAGGTTAACTTTCTCAAAATAAATTTTAGAAGGTAACGCACGAAACGCTGTAAAACCAATTTTGTCCGTATAGATAAATCCTCCTAAGCTACTTATATATATTTATCTTCAAGGTTCGAAAGCGCACAATCTATATATAAAATCATCGTTATCTGGAATGTCGAGAGTTCGTCATAACAAAAACAGTATAGATCACGGCCACAAGGACAGACGAAAATTTCCCACGCAGACGTATTTATCACGGTCAGTGCGCAAACAAAAAGCAATATCGGAAGCAAGAAGGTACGCGCATCGCCTGAATAAGTGAGCCGATCTCGATCGATCGCTTGCGCGTCGTTCAGTGAATCTCTCTCTCTCTCTTTTTCTCTCTCTGTGCAGGTGGGAAATATTCAAGTCGCGGCGCGCGTTTTTCCTACAGACAAGAAAGCTTCGTGTATAGCAACAAAAGGCGAAATATGCATAGCGCGTGCGACGGAATGCGACGCAGCAGCTACAACAATGGCGTATTATACACTCATCGAGGGGATGCGTATATATACAAAACTATTGTCGCGCTTATAGAGCAAGAGAGAGAAGCTTATTTCGCCTTGATTGTACCGCTGCAGCGTCGCGAGTCACGCTAAAAACGCTCGTGTCTTGTCCTCTTTTTGCTCTCCCATCCGCCGCGAGTTTTCCACGCGAGCGAGAAAGGCGCGAATAACGTATATACTCTCTGGCTTTCTTCTCTTTGTATCGTGTACGTGTGTGTATGTGATGAATACTCAGCGAATGTCTCGTTGGCTTTTTTTCTCACTGACCCACCGCTGCGATGTAAGTATGGACTCTTCTCTTTCACGCAAGCCATTTCCATTGTCGTCGATAGAGCATTAGACTGTGCGCGCCGATCGATTAATCAAATCGTGTCGGCGGCGGTGGCGTTTTTGTGCGTCCGCCCGCACGTATCCCACTTTGCCTTATATACATATATGTATATCGTATACGTATATATACAATCGTTAGGAAGTCGCGCGGAGTGGATCCGTTAAGTGATTCTGTCAAATGGCATTGATTTCTATGTGTGTAGATATATCTGCGCGAGGTTACGTGACTCGTGTCTACGATGTTGCCTTCCTACCACGGTGCAATAAATAAGTTTATATACACGTTTATTCTCCTATCGTGTTTTATGCGAACAATTAATTGCGCATAGCTTTATGAAAAGGCCAATTTGTTATTACATAAATTTAACTGCGGTTCATAATAGTTTATGAGAACGACCGAAATGTATATATATACGCGCGCAGAGCGCGTGCTCGATAATAATTGCCATAGATATAATTGAATCTGAATTATTTTCCTCGCGCGGTATAAAAGTATTTTGCGCAGCGAAATGCGTCTTAATCGTGTTTTATATAGAATGGGCATTGTTCAGCGGAGAGTGAAATATTATAAAGTACCGAACGCATTAAAATGACGATGATTGCTGCAGGACGACTATTACACTTTCACAATGCACTTTAAAGTTTTTTTTTCTTTTTTTCCTTTTTTTTTGCGGATTCGATAAATAGTGAATCGATCACAAAAAAACGCGATAGATTGCTATTTCACCAGATATAAAGAATTGCTTTCTGCTCATTGCAGAATGTGATTTCTTTATGACAAAACGATTATAAACGCTAAATAAACGATTATCATTTGACTCCTACAGCGCTCTAAAATTTAACACTTTATACTTTTTTTTTTCCTTTCTAAAAAGTCGTTCTTTTATAAAAATTTACAAATATTCCTCATATGCGGATATTAAAATTTATTCAAAATTAATTTTGACCGAATGATATACCGATTTAAATTGATTATCCACGGTGACCGGTTACCGCAAAATTACATTTTCTTTCAATCCCTCGTCTCGCCCGTATATAATTAATCAAACCTAATTCAATCGTCTTTTTCTTCTTCTTCAACATAACGGTACCGTATACACTTGAATGGCGAATCGTTAACCAGCCCAAAAAAGGATATCGACAGATATCCAACAGCTAACGACCTCCAAAATATACTCTCGACCGGCATCAAGGAATTCAAGCACCACATTCCGTCCTGATTTTCATTTTCGCTCTCTCTAGCCCAGCTGTCACTCTTATTACTACATCCGCTTTGAATCTATATCTCGCAGGCCGCCACACTCGCGCACGCAACTATAGGTGTATATGTAACACACTCGCAAGGCGCGAATGTCGACACAAAAGTCCATTCAAGCCTCTCTCGCGTATCCCCCTCGGCTTGGCGGAATAGACCGATATTTCACAGCCGCATTGGAGTATACAATAATTGAGAATCGACGTTGATTAGGCTCGCAATCGCAAAGCTCGCAAGCGCAGAGAGCAGAAAAAAAAGTATATAGTGGTGGCCTCGTGTCGTCGTCGTCGTCGTCGTCGTCGTCGTCGTCGTGCAACCTAATAAAGCGCGCGCGTGTGTCTTTCGATATATCCGCCTACGCGGCTCGATTAACAATCGCCATACGATTGCTTCCACAGCAGCAGCAGCAGCAGCAGTCGCTCTTTGTTCGTCGACCTGCATTTGCGGGCGTGCATTTGCATTTGCACGCATGGAGAGAAAGAGAGGAGGAGGAGGAGAGAGAAAAATCAAAGAAAGATAATGCGCGTGTATAGGCACACAGGCACAAAGCGTGGCTTTATTTACGCACGTGCTCATTTCAAAATGCCGCCCGCGCCGACGCCGCCGTCGCCGCCTCTCTCGTAATATACAGTTTCTTTTGCAAATTTCCCGCAGCCGCCCGATGCCTGCACAGCTGCGATTCGTCGCTATCTATCCTACCAACGTCCAGGTGTATATCTATACGCATGTATAACTGCGCATGCGTGAACACCGAATCGTAAATGGAAATTCGGCCTCCTAAAGCGTACGCATATAAAAGGGCGAGCTTTCAGCGCTCGTATATACTACCCGAACTTTACGAGCGGCTAACAAATTATTGTGTGTGTGTTTTCGCGCGGACCATAAAAATATTCGGACGGCCGGACGGCGAGTTGCGCGCTATATGCACACGCGGAAACTCTGTGCCACTCTTTTTCCCACATATAGCGGCTCCGTCTCAGACGCGGAAATTTTGCAGTGAAAAACCTTTTTTTCCATCGGTATAATAAACAGTATCCGAGCCACATAAACGATACAGCTGCGCCGGCAGAAGCTTGTATATATTTTTCCTCAGCCGCGCTAACGAATTACAAACACACCTCGGTATATACACACACTGCACCGCTTACTTGATCCACCCACTCCCTTCGGCCCCCATCTCCCGCCGGTCTTCGCGAATTTCCATTGCACCAGTAGTGGATACGCACACACACCCCGAATACGCGATAAAGTTAATAGCTCCGACGTAATCTACCCTTCCTTTGTTTCCACCGCTCTCCACGTATATATATATACGCACACGTACGGCAGCGCTGGGCTCTTCCCACGTTTTCACTCGCTCGCGACTAGTGTATGCACACACACACACACAGACCGTCGTCTATACACGGAATTTCGTCGTTGCGTTTAGTTTTGCGCAAGTCTCACGAGTGCACGCACCTATTGTACACACACACACACACATACGGGCCTGCACATGCATGGTGGAAGCCGAAAACGGGAGTCGGGCGTTCGTTGCGGGTGTTAATGAATTTGGAGAGCCGCGTTATTTGCGTTTCCTCTACGCGGCCTTGAACTCTTTTGTATATATATATATATAAAACTAATTGCCGAGCCTCTTGGGAGTATACTTTGGTCGCGCACGTGGCTGTGTGTGTGTAGAGAGGACGAGGAGAATGCCCATATGAGAGTTCGGGAATGCAAAAAATTTTAGCCGCGCGCGCGTCCATGGCTTCTGTGCTGTGCCGTCGCGCTTTGCCTTTTTCTTCCCTCCCTCTCTCTCTCTCTCTCTCTCTCTCCTCTGCTCTGGGCGACGCTCGACTTTATTTACTTTCTATTTTGTAAACGTATAGCGCTGCTGCGGCTTTGTACCGAGCATCTCTCTCTCTCTCTCTTGCTCCTTCTTTTAACGCTTGATTATATATATATATATATATATATATATATGCTAATGTACGGATGCTTTGTTTCCCGAGATTGTCATGTAGATTTACCGAGTCTTGCGCTAATTAGTGTTTGCTTTACGTTAAATACGTTTCCATATGCTGATATAATGCGCGATCGCATGTTTCTGTCGTTGCGTAAAATGGGAACGTTTTATGAAATGATTGTCTTGAAGTTGGAGGGGTATTCTGTATTACTTGGACGTAAAAACTGTGTAGTTGCATGCTACTATCAAAATTATTCTATAGCGAAACATTTCAAAATGACGTAATTTTTAATTAAACTCAGCGAAGCTTACACAGACTAGCAAAACAATACCTTATTTGCTATAATGTTCCATATTAACGTGTTATTTATACGACATTTATTTTGATAATGTATATTCGAATGTCAGTTTGATTGTACATTTGCTACACGCTCAATCACGCAAATTAAATTTCGAAATGCCGCCGTCGCGCTTAAATTTAGTGACCTACTAGTTTCTGGAAGCGAAATTTGCATGCAAATGAGTGTAAAGAAAAATTAATGTTTGCAGTAGGTGAAATATAATTCTGCACAATGTTTACAAAATGAACGAAAAAAGTAAATGAGAAACTTCGTTAGAAATATGCGACACATTTGTTTATTACAAGTGAATTTCCAGTTTCTCAAGATATTATATTCCACGCGTTGGCTCAAAACAAGCAATTGCAGTTGAAATAATTGCAAATCAATCTCTAGGCACAAAATACAGTTCATATATTTAATATAATTATTTACGCTGTTTACAGATATTATTTCGACCGCACCTATACATCAGATACATGTGTATTTTTTAAAAGCATTTTCGTTTAACGAGCTGGTACCCTCGTGTCATCCAGGAATGCGATGTGCGGGTGGGGGGGAGTTCAATTCTAAATGCTGATGTAGAAGTTTTGTGAACGAAAGAATCGAGCTACTAACCACAGATAAAAACATTGATCCACGCGGTTTAGACAAATGTGCAATAAATTATGTCTTCAACTCGCTGCTACTCTAAAGCATATTGATATGAAAAGTTGTGAAAATTTTCTTCAAACCATTCCATATTCCTATATTTCTCATGTAAAAGTGTCGATTTTGGACCTCAATTTCACGAAAACTATAATATTCAAGGTTTCAATTGCCCCCAGAAACATTGTGTCAAAATTTGAAGGAATTCTCTACATTCGCAACAATCGAGACAACTTCCTTAACGCGTCCTTACTCTTGCTCCAAATCTGCGGAATCGCAATATTTTCGTTCATATCAATAATCAATAACTCTAATTATAATTGTACACTAAAGCTACGATCACACTGTTTTCTAATCACAAACCCCAAGCTAGACCCAGTAGAAACCAGAAACAAACGTAACCCCATCTAATTAACCCCCACCAACTCAACGGAACGTACTAAGCCTCTCAGCTTCGAAGCGTATACACATACACATAGATAAAAAACATCCTCAGCGAGCTCGAGTCATAAAGCGATAAACAGTGCCCGAGTCAACGACACGAAGAAGAAAAAAAAAAGCGAAGAGACTTTATAGTAGTTGCGCGGCGGCGGCGGTGGCGTGTCCGGCACATTCTATATTATATGTACGTTCCGCGACACCGCAACGGCGTTTGGCCTCATAAGTGCGAGCGAGCCATCGTTTAATGAAGTGCACCTCCACGGCCCAAAGTTTTCTGATGAAAAAAGAAAAAGAAAAAAGAAACAAGAAAAAGAAGAGATAAAGGAAAAAGCGCGACTATGAGGCGCGAATAGAGGCCGGAATAAATTTTTACGCCGCTCGTGCCGCACCGCGGGCAAAGACACGAGCGTTTGCTGCGGCAGCGACGCCACACATACATACGAAGCCCTTATTACCGGAGCGAGGTGCCAAGTTTGCCCCACCTCGCTATCGCTCTACTTCCCTTTCTTATCTGTCCTCTCTTTCTCTCTCCAGCTGCAGCTTTTTCTTCTTCTTGGCTTTTTAGCTTCTTGCGAGAGAAAGAGAGAAGCAGCTCGTCCGGGTTTATATACAGCGCTGCTGCTGCTGCTGCTGCTGCTGTAAAACTTTTTTCTCTCTGCTGCAGCACAGCTCTCTCAATTTATATTCCCCCGCAACCCGAGATTTTACTATACGTGCGTGCATTCAGGAAGTTGCTGATCGATTTTCTTGAATAATTTTGCATTCGGTGAGCGGAGCTGCTGTTGCCGAGGCGCGGCGCATTGTTCCGCGAAGAATTTCAACTTTTTCTATTTTTGAATTAGTTTGTTATTTCCTCTTTTTTTTTTCTCCGCTGGGATGTGAAAGTTGAGGAGTGACGATTCGTTGGAACACTTGCGATTTTTTTCAATCGCCGAGTTACGATCGCGACTTGTGCTGGCTTCTATTTCGCAGATAAATTAAACAAAATTGCTTGGTTTTCATAAAAAGCTGTTCAAAGAGTTCACTTTACACTCGTAATCTATAACATATTCCATATTTACCTCTTTAATAAGTACTAACTTTGAAGAATCATTGTTATTAATTTTGTACAAAATCGAGTCTGGGATAGAGTTCAGGCGTTTACCGCCGTATCTCTGCCTTATATATCTCCACGCGGACACACAGCATTACCTCGTATACATATATACCCTACCATATATACCAGTCTTGTGCACCGGCAATATTTTATTCATCTCAAAAAATTGTTAAACATAAATGTCAAGTGCAAAAAATCTGCATGAAATAACATATTGCGCGCCGCATGTAAGAATTTTAATGGGTAATGGCAATAAAAAAATGTGTAACAGCTGTCGTAAAACTTTGAAGGTTGGCATCGTTAAATCGACCAAGAAATGACCTATATAGTTACTTTTTGCTTTTTCAATACACCGACCGGCTCCGACGAATCCAAATAATAAAGTACAAAAGTCGTATTATATGCACTTCGGAGCCTGCATAGTCGTTTGAATAAATTTTTTATTTAAATGTTCTAGCTTTGACCCCATAATTTTCGGCGATTACCTTATAAATACAATATCGAATACACGAGCTTAAATAGAGTCATCGAGGATGATCACTTTCTCAAAATTGCCTGTTATTTAACGTTTAATTAAAAGGTACTAAAGCCAAAGAAACGGCCGTCATTAAAGCGATGCGAAAAATTCTTCGTCGCTCAAAGCTTAATAAGAATTTTCGAAATTATTATATTATAAAATTTTATGTGTCCACCGTTAAAACTCATCGGAATGGCGAAGCGGCAACGATCGAATTCAACCCCAGCATGCACATCTCTTAATGACTCACTGAAACTGTCTACCTAATAATTAGCTTATAAGCTGCTTTCAAAATACTGCCGCGCGCGGCGCAATAATTAGCGTTCTCGCGCCGCGCAGTCGGAAAAACGCAATTGTTCGTCATACAAAACTATTAAACGAGTAATTGGTCGGCTTTCGTTTCTGTAATTTTTAACGAGCATTTGGAAACCCTGTATATATGTACACAGGCGGCGCGCGATAACCGTTCCCGCCGCAATTTTCCACTTCGAATTATTTACTGCCGTTAGACCAGCCAAATCGGGAAAATACAAAAAACATTGCCTCTCACTTGCTCGCAAATTACCGTCATTCGTTGCATGAAAAATCGCGAGCCGGCGCACATTATAGGAAATTCCGTGCGCAGCGCCTGAGCTTTTCTCCGTTTGACTCTCGCATATAGTGACCATCACCTACTTTCCTGAAAGTTCAACATCCCAATTTTTACGCGTTATAACCGTCTTAAGCTTATATACCAATCGACACACATAATTTCATCCCCCGAAATCTCCTATCATCCCGGGCATCCTTTCGCTCGACAATTCCACTAGTCGACACATATAACACTCCGCACATACGAAGGAAAATCGATCGTACCCTAAAACGCTTTCTTGGCACGAGTCACGGCTTTTATATCCCTCGGCTTCATCCTCACTCGGTCGTATATATTCTCTGGAGCAAAAGAGAGACGACGTCTCGAGGCCCCCGCGCCGAAAAATTTTTTCCTTCTCACGGCTTTTATATATATGTGTATAGGTATATACGTAGCGTCGTGCATAGTGCATCCGGTCAGTGTGCAGCTGCTGCTGCCGCGAAGTATAACGACAGTAAACGCTGGCTTTTACGGCGCTGGCAAATCGTCGCTGCTGTCGATATAATAACTCGAGGCCACGGGAGTAGCTGCAGCTCCGGCACCAGCCGCTTCTTCTTCTTTTTCTTCTTCTTCTTTGCTCCGCCATAAAAATCTCGGCGCACTTGTGCGCATGCATATTTTTCTCGGTATACACGCGGATCTCACCTCTCGACTGGACTAGAGAGAGAGAGAGAG
>UELU01138782.1:0-66580 GCA_900490025.1 Megastigmus dorsalis
AAGTTATTGATAAGTATAAATTTCAATTTAACATGCGAGGTATACCTATATCTATCAATTTAATACCAAAATTCACATACAACCGTGAAAAAACTAAGGAAGAAATAATGTCAAGTACTTGAAATTTTGTATAACAATAACTAATTATACTTTAAACATGTATCAACGATAAAAAATGTATGTCATTAGCTATAAATGAAACAATTCAGAATTAACATGGTAAAAAAGGGCAAATTTGCAGCCAAAAGTTTGTAAAATGAGTCTTCATATAGTCAGAAAATACTTTAAAACACATTTAAATCAATTTTAACTGATTCCGATCTTCAATACTAGTATACCTCTGTAAAAAATATACTTTCAAATCATAAAAGCTTAATTTTTAAATTTGACTAACTTTTGGATTTGATAGTACAGCCTATACAACCTTAAGAAGGTGTTCAAGACAATTAAAATTTTTGATTCCCCGTCTCGCATTCTGTAGTATAAATAGTTCGTATTAATTAAATAAATATTTTGTCTTATACAAATCCCGAATATAGGTGCACTTTGTCATGTGAATTATCTATCATCTGACAAAGTTTCAAGTAAATATTTCAATGACACCTTCGAAAATTTCCGATTCGAAGTAAGCGTTTATTCGGAACGGTAATTTTTAAAGGTGTCATCAAATGCTTCACTTAAAAATTTGTCAGATGATAGATAATTCATAAAATACATCCTGTATTTGGGATTTGTATAATTTCAAGTATTTTTTTAGTTATAATTATTTATTCAGGATCCGATCGGTAAAACAATCTAGTGGTACTAGTAAAACTTTAACACCCCCGTTAATTTTGTTATAAAGCTTTATACATATTCAATAATTGAGAGTGAAGTTTGAAATGAATGTATTTTAGGAGATAAGTCATCGAATTTTAAAATTGATGTAAGTAGGTACTGATGAATAGAATCTTCTCTCATTTCTCGAATTTCAAAATCCGGTCGATAAAGTAGTAACCATATTAAATCTATATGTACAAAAATTTTTTATAGCGTGATAAAATTTGTATATGGTTAGCGTTTAATATTATGTGCTTGTAATTAATGCATAATTGTTATATCCTTGCAAGAAAACTTTACGGTTCTTGATGGTCTCATTAAACGAAGAGGATTTTCTCTAGGCGTATGGGGAATTTTTTGAAAAAAGTGTTTTTATAGATTATGAAGGATTTATATAGAGAGAATAAGGTATCGGTATAAATAATTTAGAAAAATGTCTACAAAAATAATTTAGCCCTAAGAAATAATTTACGTCGAGGCCCAAATTTTCAAAGTCGGTAAGTTCCTCGCAATTAATATACGCATTCATTTTCTATATATAAAAAAGCGCACATGTATAATTGTGTTCTTACGTCTATATATATATATATATATATATGAAAATAGAAAATTATGATTTTGATTTAAGAAATTGAAATAAATTGGTGCTCAAGTATGATAAAAGTGACGGCCTCATACGTGTACTTCAATTAGCACTGCCTAATAAGGTCCTCAATATTAGACCCCGATTTCCAATCCAAATTCACAGTATTATTGTTATTCCAAAATTTAGCGGACAAATTCAGTCAATCATTCAATTTAAGGAATTTCATTCACTCGTCGATTCTCGAAACTGCTGGATTGACTCGTTGAATTTCTTAAAACTAAGTATCGACCGAGTATATGTGATAGTGATACCGACACAATAACTGCTGGATTCATTGCACAACTAAAACTTCGCAACTTCGCGAAAAGGAGCGCACAACAAAATAAAATCAAACGAATAAACAAACGATAGTGGTGGCGCGCATAGAAAGGAAAACGAGTAAAAAGTGCCCCTGGCCATCGGTCGCAATCGTATTTATCGCTTTAATAAACTAGCCTCCCCCGCGTAAATTACAGCGAGCATCAGCAGCAGTGGCACACACGTGCATCGCAGTAGCCTCCGTATCCAGAAGAGAGTATACAAAGTCTTCAACTCTCGCTGCGTGCGCACATGTTTTTCTTCAGCAGTATAGCAGCGGCCCTCTATAGCACAGAATCGCTCCGTCATATAACGGCTCAGCTCTTTCGCTCTCTCTTGGGGTATATGTACATATACAGGCGCGGTGCGACTCCACTCTCTCTCTCTCTCTCTCTCGGTAGCGGCCCCGGGATCGGTTCCACCCTCCTGGCGAAGGGAGGAGGGGAGCGGTAATCCGGGAGAACGGTACCATAGAAACGGTACCGCGCTGGGGTCGCATCTTTCTCTCTCTCTCGCTCTCTTTCTCCCTCTGTGTGCGCGTGTGTCCGCAGCGCCGCTGCTACTGCTGCTGCAGGGATGCCTCCGTGCCGCGTTTTCCGTCGTGCTTGTCTCTCTCGCTCTCTCTCTCTCTCTCTCTCTCTCTCGTTCATCCGCGCCCACACTCCTTTTCTTTCTTTATCCTGCGCACGAGCTCAGCCTCTCCTGTGTTTGCGAAATATTTAATAGTCCCGGCGCTGAACAAAACCTACACCGCGCAGGAGACAAGAGAGCGGGCCAATTGCTCTACAGAAAGAGAGAGAGAGAGAGAATAGAGGAGATCTCACCTATAGAGGGTTGCCCGGATGGATTTTCAGCGATGCGCGTACTCCACAATGACGCGCGTATAACGAAGTACACACGCTGCACTGCCAGACTTCCCCATTGAATTTACAAACACTGACTAATGGAGAGGCAGTGATGGAGCGTGGGTGTACGGAGGAAAAATCTATCGCGAACTATGATGGCTCGGTCGAGGTACCTTATTTATTGCTTCCTTTTTCTCATCTGCCGCACGGTTCAGAGATGGGGCTTTGCGCTAATTCATTCCCAGGATCGTATACAGAACAGTTTTTTCCTTTATTTGTAGAAAATTTGATGAATGAATGGATCTGATATAAATATATATATCTTAGTTAAGATGAGCATTTTGGTCTGGATTTTTGTCTAATAAAGCGCAAAAGTATGGATTCTTTGGTAAACTGTGGATTGTAATTGGTCCTATAACGAACTCGTATCCTCGTAGTAATTATTAAATCATGAATAGATTTATGTTACGGGTATACAAATTTGGGAAGGTAATCGATTATTACTTTAGGAAAGTTTGTAATTACGTTTTAGATTTTCCAAGATAATCTGAGATTGATGATATTTACATTAAAATTAAGTTCGAAGTGGAAAGTGACAGTATTAATTTGCTATCTAGCCTGAGGCTATGGCTTATTTAACTGGGAAATTTTGGGAGGTGCAGATAGGTACGAAATGTAGCTTAGGAAAATTCAGTTAAAAATAAGAACGTAAGATATAATTGTGTCGTTTAAGTTAAGCGGACTAATTCCTATATTGAGAGGAAAGATTTAAAACTATGTTGCCATGGTAATTGTTTTCAATGTTTCATTTGCTGAAATATTATCAAAATCTATAAAAAAAACTTTATATTTTATATCTGTTAACCAGAAACTGATTTATTTTGTTGAAAATGTCTTAATTTTGCTATAATTTTTAGTCCATCATAACACAAATATGAGACACGTAACCAAAATTTTTATTTCAAAACTTTTGTCATCTAATAAATTCAATATTTTTAGTACGGTACAATGAATTGTTTAAAGTATAAATTTTCCTTATTTTAAAAACTAAAAATACTTTCCTTATGTTAAGATAAGCTTGAAGAATTATTTTAATGACGGATGACTCGATATGCTTGAAAACTTCAGGGCAATATGTACCTGGGGTCGAGTGGCCGATTCCCTCCTTGGTTGCAAGGGTTTACCGCGCACACGTGTGTCACAACCGGGACTGAATATCTGGCTTCAATGGTTTGCCTGTCTTGCGGAAAAAGCCATGTATTGTATAGTAGACTAAGTCCAGAAAAAAATTGTATTATGATAAAATAACAGATGCAGTATGGTCGAAAAAACATTATTATTATTAATTCCGCGATTCTAATTTATAATTTGCATTATATATAAAACGTCTAAATTATGGTCATAACTATCAATTAGATAAATATATAAAAATGAACAATTTGCTACTTCGTGTAATAGAAATAAATAATATATTTTCGGTGCCTTAATTGTCAAAGATGAATATAATTAATTATACATCAAAGAAAATATTGTGGACAGCATTTAAGAAACTCCATGGGGCAAAATATTTTTTGAAGTATAAACACGTATACTAATTTTTTGACGCTTTCAAACCGAAGATAATGGCATTCGTTTACATAACTCAGTTGCTGTTTACGAGCCTATATATTATTCTCCGTAATATTATGAAAACCTGCATAACAGTTAAAAGACCGAAGACTCGACCTGTATTTTAATGCTCTCACTTTCTAAAAGTTTGATAAAACTTGTGAATAAATATTTGCATATCATTAAAGAGTGCACTGTATATATTTACGGCGACCTCCCTTACACTGTATCTATAAAGCTTCTTCCATACAGGACATACGTCTTACAATATGTACGCCCAAAATGGACGCCATGAAAATAATGCAGCTCTCAAATGTAACGATCAACATTGATCAACGCATAACGATATACGTATTTCGTTTTCTGTACTCCTCTCTCACTCTCGGTCAAGTGAAATATCGTCTTATAACTTCTTGGAATTAATTTCTATTTGCGAAGAGAATAATATAGCAGACGTAACGCACCTCGACTGAAGCGAGCAGTTATGAGTGTCATCAATATAAAGTCCCTCTCCGCGCGCTCGTCCGCGTCCATTCATTCGTTCTGTATATATCTTTTTTCTTTCTTTCTTCTCGTTCTCTTGCATATCTCTTTCTCTGTCTCATTCTCCCCCTCTCTCTCTCTCTTTGACGATGCATAATAAAGGCGCTTGCAGGAGGGCAGCGAAATCGGCGGCGCGCGAAGAAATAATCGTCGGCGCGGTGCTCCCTTTAACATTCGGCTATGCGTATATTATGTGCTGCGCAGAGGAACCCTTTTTTACTCGAGAAAAGGGGCGAGAGAGAGAGAGTGAGAGAGAGGTGGGGGCATGCGAGTCGAGAGGAGCTCTGTGCGAGACTTCTTTGTGTCTTAGTGTATAAGAGAGAGAGAGAGAGAGAGAGAGAGAGAGAGAGAGAGAGAGACTCCAAGGTCCGCGCCCGCGGTGAGGATCCATGTGCGCAGGTCCGTTGCAGCACGGCAGCAGATGTCGAATGTAATCTTTGTGTGCCCAGGAGAAAGAGAGAAAGAGAGAGAATGCGTGCGGGCGAGAACTTGTGTACGACGTCGCCTTTATATAGGCACCGAGGTAGTGGAACCATCACCTACCAGTATATTTAACCACGGCGGGGGCCCCTGGGCTCTCTGGGTCCCTAACGAACTACCTGGTCCTCTTGCGCCTGATGCTACCGCGCGCGCAGGTTTAGCTTTTGCAGCTGTCGGGCCGTCGTGTGGGTTTTCGTCGTTTCGGGCTAGGATAAATGAATCGGTTCTGGAGAACTTCCGATGAGTACCGGTTTACTTTCAATATATAGTAACGTATACAAGGGTAATATGGTATGCAAGGACTGCGCAAAACTATACTCAACGATGAGTCCTTCTATCGCGGGATGATTGATTTCGCTCTCAAATGTTCACCGTGTTACTTTCTGGCGTAGAAAAAAAAGAAACTATTGTATTTTAAATTAATGAAATATTGCACCTCGCTATATGAATGCTTGATTGTTTGATGAAAATATTATAAATATTGTTCCGGTACCGGTGTTAATGCGATTATTCCATTATTTCCTAGAATAAGATTTAAGAAAAACAGATGAAAAGTTTGACCTGCCTACTATTGCCAGATGCAGCAGCAGATACCAATTTCAACGGCTGCATTGATCGTAAGGGTCAGCTGCAAGAGACAAAATCTATGGAAGAAAAAGAACCGCCTAATATATTGCAGCGTGTCTTTCATTCTTTCAATGCCCAAATTTCTCGAATAGTGTATATTTCGCACCTTCAAATGGTACATTTCATGCTGGTATACCTCTGATGAAAATTGTCAAATTTCAAACATTTATTAAGACTTATCTGGTCTAAAACTATACTTTATGTTTGTATTCTATATTAATATAAGGTGATGAAAATGTCAAATTCAACATTTAATTGGCAAGTTACAGAAATGACCGCTTATAAGTACACGAAAGACCGATCGATCAGTACATTTTTCGCACTCTCGGTGTTCGGTGAACGAATGAGAAACTGCAAAATCCCGTTGAAGTACAACGGCACAGGTAGCGTTGAGCAAGCGAGACAGAGTATATATAGGAAGAAACACACGTACAAAGGCCCGGTAAGCGCAGCTCTCAACGCGTCGCGGTCCCAAGGTCTTTTCTTCGCGAGAGAACATAACGGCCCCTTTTTCTTCCTTCCTCCATCGAGAATGTACCTACATATATGTATGCGGCAGTAATGGCGGCAGTTCGCTGGCCCTTTCACCGGTCAGAATCGACCTTCCGGGAAAAGGAACTGGTATTTTTTGGTAGCACGTAGTACATTGTATACCAGCCGGTCCCGACCCATTGTCCCTACGTATATAATATCCACGAGTTGACGCCGAATCGTTGCGGATCTGTTTTTTTTTTTTTTGCGTAGGGACTGCACGCACGTCGCAGCAACGGCTCGAGTTTACCGATTAACGTGCTATTGCGTGCACGCCATCCATCCCTTCGACGACGAAACTTTTGTGGATTTTACGGTGCGAGCTCGTGAGAGAGATTGTATATAGCGCGTGTGTGTGTATGGGACCGATGAGGGAGTCTGCATTTGGGTCACGATGGGAATAAGTGGGCGACTGATTCGATTAGACGAAATTATCTCGTTTCGTATATATGTAAGCTGCATTGTTGGAGGAATTATTTAATGGATGAATTACCATTGTGTGTTGGTGGAATAAAATTTATGATTTCCGTTCCATTGCGCGGACCTGAGTAATTAATTAACTGTAATAGGATTCAGTGACAACTGGTTATTTTGATCCTGAAGGATCAACTATCTGCAGCTTGGATTTTCGAGCATGCATTATTTTTGGTACTCAAAGACTTTACCGTATGTCCTTTAATCCTTCAAGTTAATTTAGTGATATAGTTTTTAAAGTTACAATATTAAAGAATAAATGCTATCCGAACATGTTTCCATCCAACTTTTGAACAAATGACCATTGATACTTTAACTACTTGATACCCATAAATGCTAAAATTAGCGTACACCACACGTGGTATCGTGGCGCAATCTGTCCAAAAGTCCTCGGCTTTACCACTTTTTGATTTAATCTCCTCAATTTTGCCACTTAGAGATCAAAGTATATACACGTCAAGCATAATTAAAGTGCTTTATATACGAATCCAGGGGGATCGAGGCACCACCCGAGATATGCGACCAATTCAAAGTGTCGTATATACGCACGGCGATACATTCAGCCGAGTATCGCATTGAATCCGCAGCGTGCATTTTAGAAGGGAGCATCTCCCCTTATAATATACAGGCGCACATTCACGGGACGGGGGGTTCTCTCTCTCTCTCGCACACTACGAGAGCATGAGAGAGAGAGAGAGAGAGAGAGAGAGAGACGCGACGCTCACCGATCGATGATACATGCGCCTATACAGAGAGAGTGAGAGAGAGAGAGAGCGCAGAAGCTACCAGCCACGGACTGGCCGGAGTGGCTGGCTCCTCGGCGTGAAGGTCGCGCATAGGTCATGCGGAGGAGCCGAGAAGACGGAACGCTCCCGGATGACGATATCAATATATGAGGGACGCGCGTGGTCAAGCCTATGCTGCTGCTGCGTGCGGAAAAGGTTCGCGTCTCGAGAAAGAGGGGAAGAGAGAGCAACAGAGAGAGAGAGAGAGAGTAGGAGGGAAAGAGGGAGAGAGAGAGAGAGAGAGTCGGAACACAATACAAATCGCTCCGCCGACGGAGGGGTGTATACGCATGTGTATATAGATGAGGCAAGCCACGGAGGAAGGGAGGCTGCTGTGCCGCAGCCGCCGCCACCACCGCCGCTACCAAAAGGGAACCTGCAGCGCAGGACCGCGCGCTCGCGATGGCGAAACTCTCTCTCTCTCTCTCTCTCTCTCTGGCGGCCGGTGCGCGTCTCTCCTGCTATGCGCTATATGAAAGGCATTTCCGTGCCTGCAGAGGAGAAAAAGAGCGCCAGCCAGACTTCCTCGAATTGCGCTCTCGGATGTATTATATTATACCTGCCCAGCGGCGGCGGCAGTCTGCACACTGGTCCTCGAGGACGCGACGCCGCGCCGCGGTTCGTTTCCTTCTCCTCGGGACCCTCTCCGCCTCTGTTATATATACACGCGAATTATATAAAACAGATGGCCAGAAGGCAGAGAGAGAGAGAGGGAGAAGTTATGCGGACACACTCGCCAAGGAGGATTTAATGAAATTTCTCCGAGTTATTTCCTAATGAATTTCGTTCATTGGATTTAGTGTACGAGGCTGAACTGAATTCGAATTGTATATAAAATATATCTGTTTAGGGACAGATGTTTCTCGATTATTGTTGTCTTGCACGAGGTTGGCTCGTTTGCGATAATATTATTATGTATTGTAACGATAAAGGACCGATTTTGATTTATGAGATTTGTTAATGAGTAACGGTGATGGAATTTTTCTTATATTGGAGAAGGAAATGTTAACTCTTGGAATACTGAAGCTATAGTATATATTTATTAGAAATTTGAAAAAGCATACATAGTTTATCTATTTGAATTAAACTAGAGATTTAAGCGCAAGATTTTTCTTTCCTATAAAAAAATCTAGTCTGTATATGTACTCGAAAAACATGAAATATATATAATAAGGAGTTGGGAAAAAAGTATGAATAATTCAATAATCGGTTTTCCCGCAGCTGAATTTTCCAGACTTTCTCCACAGGATGTCTGCGCGGAAAAAGGAAAAGACCGCAAAGCGGTGGATATAGGGTGCAGCGGCGAAGGAGCTGCAGCTGAGCCCAAACGAGGCCTATACATCAGCCATATAACCAAGCGCCTATATCCGCAACCAAGGAGAACGAACAGAGCGACGGGCCGACGTGACTTCCCCGCGCGCGGTGCTCCGTCGCAGCGATACGACTTCAACTCGTCCTGCGCAGTAGTGACGATTCCGATCATTCCTCTCTCTCTCTCTCTCATAGCCTCGGCCGATGAATAATCCAACGAACGGACTCGAGAGCGCTCAGGTTATTCGCGCTGCGCGTGCTGCCGGCGCTGGCCGCGCTGTTACACTGGGGCTCATGAGGAATGCACGCGGCGCGTCTCGCACGCAGACACACGCACGCGCACCGCTCGTCTTTTCGTGTATATATATGCACATGGCTCAGGGATATGGGGAACCTCGCGGCGCTCCTCGGCTAGAGTGACAGAGAGAGAGAGAGAGAGAGAGGGACTGCGATCAGCTTCCGCTGCGCGCGCGAGCTTTGGACGTTGTTGGTGGACGACGACGCCGCGATGTCGCGTCCTCGCCTCGCTCTGTGTGTTATGTACGCTCCGCGATTAGTCACATGATTATAGCTGCGCGTTAGCTGCGTTATGCTGCATGGACTCGCCAACGATCGGCAAAGTGATCGCCTTGACGTTTTCATCTGCTTCTTTCTGCTGACGATATATTTTCCTATATTGTGATGGGTTATATTGAATGGTATCTTTTTAATGAGCGATTGAGTAAAATATTCGTCAGAGAATACGTATATTCAATAAAATATTTAATCACAGGGACCAATTTCTTTCTTGAGTCTGTTTTTACTACATAGTTCCTGGAAAAGGAACTAAATGTAGAATGAATTTTTCTAGTATATTTAGATTCTTTTTTGGGATCGCGTGAATTTAATGGTTAGAATGGGACCGGTTACTCGCTTGCACTTATTATACATTTATACATTTAACGCAGATCAAAGATTCAAAGAAGCGCCAAAAGTCATTTTTTACTGTATTAATTACACATAATGTTAGTATTCTTAATAATTACCTTTCATTTTTTGAATACAAAAAGTGTCATCATTTTCTTAATGGCTGAATATTAAATGAAACTAATATTAGATGTATAATTTAATATACAAATCCAAATACCATCAATAAATTTTTATTCTTAAAATATTTCCGTACATACGCACTTTTTCTAAATCAAAATGAAGTTTGCGACACAAATAATACTGACGAAATGGCTGGCTATCAGATTATTTTTATATATAACTGCAGACCTTTGTGAACCGCATCCCACAAAGTTAAACTGATATATAGCTATAACGTTTATTATATCGACATAGATATTATCCTCTGTATGGCAAGTCCTTAAATGGTGCCACTATAGTACATAAGCTGCACGTAGTTTATAAGAAAGATTTTATTTCGCAGTACTACACGAAAACCTCTTCCTTTTATAAGCTATATACTATCTCAGCAGTTACACCAAAGAAAAAAAACAACAAGCTGAGGAACTGGCGTTTCATTAGGTGAACACACTGCGCCAGAAATCGAGAGAGAGAGAGAGAGAGAGAGAGAGAGCGATCGAGCGAATCCATCGAGCAAACAGACCAGCACCTGCGCGCGCTCTCGCGCGATAGCTAACTAGGGAACAAGATTAGGACGACGAACCTCGTCCGATAGACTGACGTGCCTATGTGTGTGTGTGCATTACACATATGTACGCTTACACAGTATGGGGTAGGAAAGTAAGACGCGAAAAAAGAACAAGCGAATGGCTGTGAGGCACGGGGAAAAGTAGTCAGCAGCCTGTATCGAGTCTCACGCGCGCTCTGCGGGTTTTCTCTTAATCCCGCGGTGAGAGCAGTCGAAGTAGCCCTCCCCCTTCTATATACACACCCGAGGCTTTTTCGTGTGTATTATACGGTATATAGGGAAAGGAGCTCGTCGAGCCCGACGACCCACGCGCTGCTCAGACCGCTCCCAACACTCTCTTACCGCCCCCTTAATCTTATATAGAGAATTATTGTACCACTCTCTCCATGCCGAGCATTGTACTTTATTCGCTTCTCGATTATACTCGTATCCTTCCATCGTACACCTTTTTTTTCCCCTCCGTTATTCGGCTCGAAATACATTTTTTTGTAATTTATTTATGCTGTATGTATAGGATACAGAGAGGTTTATTCGATACGGCACATCTTTCTTTGGCTAAGAAACTTGCAGAGAACGTATTGTATAGGTACCAGATGCATTTAGCAAAAAAAAGATTCTCCAGAATTTAAAATACTCGATGCTAAGTGCGCTACGTATACTCTGTGTAAATCGTTATAGGTGCATGACATAAGGATTAGGAACCAAGTTAATTTGATAATATCCAACAGCATCCATCTCTTGTATAACAAAATTATACATTATCAAATGTATATATAGTTGCTGTATACATTAACGCCACGTAATTTTGCCGCAGGACAGAAGCCCAAGAGCGCGTCTCTCAAATCCTCGGTGAGACGTGCAGGACTGCAGGTTATGGCATTCGCGCGCAGCCTCGCTAACGATATACCTCTATTATTATATTAAATTCAAGAAATTCTCCCGCAGCTTCGCGCGCCGCTTCGGCTATACGAGAAAACCCCCTATAACTGCAGCGAAGCGTCAAAAAGGCCTCGGGCTTTCTCTCCCTTTCTCTTATACACAGTCCCGGCACGATCCAGCGCTCCGTTTCTCCGCTCGTAGTTCTCTATCTCTCTCTCGACACGCAATATGGCCGCCGTCGCGTACTCGCTACCACCCCCGCGCGGTAGCTCGTTCCCTTTGGCTCCGCAGCGCCATTTCTCTCTCTCTCTCTCTCTCTCTCTCTCTCTCTCTCTAGCCGTGCAGGCGCAGGCATAGGCAGGCAAGCATCGGTGGCAGCAGTTCCGCAGACTGTCCTGGCGCGCGGCTCGCTTGCCTGGCGTTGTGTACGAAGCACGGGGAACACCGCTCGTCGCCCCCTCGGACTGTGACCCCAAGCGAACGCGCGCGCGCGCGCGCAAGTCACCCTCCAGCCAGTTGCTGCCACCGCCACCGCCCGAACGAGTCATTGACTCGGCGCGCGAGAGCTACTGGCTGCTCTCTCTCTCTCTCTCTCTCTCTCTCTCTCTCTCTCTCTCTCTGTGTTTCTCTCTCCGGCAGCTCTGGTATCGCTCGCTTTTTCCCATCCACCTTCCTCTCGCGCGCCGAGCTTTTACTCCGAGCTTTTTTACTCTCTTTTTTCCCTTTACGTATATGTACCGGCCGCGGTCCTCTATACTCGCTTTGGCTCGTCTGATCTGTATATCCCAGAGAGAGAGACAGGGAGAGAGAGAGAGAGAGAGAGAGAGAGAGAGAGAGAGAGAGAGAGAGAGAGAGAGAGAGAGAGAGTAGCCGGCTTTATGAGCGCTCGGCCGGTGTATATCCAGTGTGTATCGGAGCTGCTCGGGCGATTCGGCCCAACGATCAACATTGTCTCGCTTGCTATAGCAGCCGTTCTTTGGTATCGAAAGTGGACAGTGGCGCGCTGACTCGTGTATATATACAGCGATCGCTTTTCTATGGGTGCCGTCTGCGCATCATCGTCGCTCAACTATTACATTATGGACAATTTGAAGCTTAATGCGATGCGTACGCGCACTCCAGCATCGGTATTTTATATATGATTGGCATCGAAGGCTCGGGTATAGAATCCAAGTTGGACGAGAGAAGGAGCCGGAGGAATAATGGTGGAGCTATAGCGAAGGGATCACGAAACGAAGCGAATGTATTTTTATCCGAGACCAAAGCCGCGCGCGGCAAAGGCTCGCTCTCGACCAATCGCGCAGCTCCTATACAGCTTGAACAACGACAAAAACGCTCCGAGCCGGCCGTATAGCACTGCGCCGAGGCGAGACCGAGTCATCGCCTTTTCAGAATGGCCAGACCAGCTCGTTCTCTTGTTTTTTCTTTTTCGAAGGCAGGCAGCTGCAGCACCGCAACGCGCGCCAGCTTCCTTATGCTCTGTATGTATATGTGTGTGTGTGTGTAGCCATAGATCCGGCCGATTCGAGATTTATGCTGTTTTCTGTTACGCGGCGAGCTGCTCGTGCGTATGTCACAGATTTCATGCGATGGACAGACGATTTATATAGGAATGTTTTTGTTGCTTTTGAAGCGGTGTACACGACGCTTCCTCGATTACATAATATGATGTGGAGCTATGGCGTAGTTCACATATTAACTATTGGTGATATAAATAAGAATATCGTATTGTTTGAAACAGAAAAGACGGAAGAAGATTACAAAAATTCAAAAGCTCCTCTTCACGTATGAATCATCGCGACCAGTCGGTTCCCAACTCCGCGCGGCATATCGATTTATACACAGAATTCACCAAGATCAAACGGAAGTCCCATCCCAATAATAAGCTGCCGTTGGAGAAAAAGGCAGGGCAAAAAAGGAAAAAGATGTGGAATGGGGCCGAGGAGCTCATAGACACGAGGAGCAACGATTCTCAACATCACCGCTGAAGCGCGGCCCATCCGCATACATATATATATAATCGATCGGTGCTCGCGGCGTTGGCGAACGCGCGTCGCTTCATTACTACGAGCGTTGATTCCATCGCCAAGCCCTATATATATATATATATATATATAGTCCTGCGAGTCTGCATATATAAATCGGCTTCGCGAGGCGCAGGCGCGTACACCGTCGCGGTGTTCCATCTCCTACGCGGCCGCATAAATCGCGATTCCAGCATCTCTCCCCTCGTAGGCGCATGGCCTCCCCTACACACGCACACAGGCACACACACACCGAGGCATTAAGGTACAATGACTCGGAGGGTTATTGCCGCCACCGCTGCCGCCGCCGTTGCCGCCTACACCGCAAGCCGCTGGACCATCCATCGATCGGCTCTGGTCTCGCGCGCGCCTCTCTCTCTCTCTCTCTGTCTGTCTCTCTTGCTCCGCTGGGGTACACGTCGCGCGGAGCCAGGCGCGCGCGTACACACAGTCGAGCAACCAGGCATGGAGCTCTGACGCTCTGGCGCTCTCTCCGTATAGCCGGCGAAGCTGAATCTCCCTCCCTTTCTATATAATATAGCGCTAGCAGAGAGAGAGAGAGAGATAGTGAGCCTGGAGCTGCTCCGGCTTGGACTTGGCTTCGGGGATGTTGGAGCGCGCGCGCGGGTATTGATCCTATACACCAGCACGAGTGCACGGGGAGGCGCGCACAGCGTGGTGCCGCCGCCACTGCCACTACTACCGCCGCCGCTGCCGCCAACCCCACCTCAAGGATGAAGGGAATTCCCCACTCTGCTGCTGCTGCTGCCGCTGCTCTCTGCAGCAGCTATACGTGCTCTCTTCTTCCCTCTCTTGCACATATCTCTCGCGCCGCCGTGGCTCTATATATATATAATACTAAGTCGTAGCGGGCGAATATTTCGCCCTTTCTCCGCGCTATAACCCCCCCGACACCGCCGTCTCTCTTCATATTTCGACGTGACTCTCTCTCTCTCTCTCTCTCTCTCTCTGTGTCTTGCTTTGGCTGGCGCTGCCGCTGTCGGATCGCTTTGGGGCGCGCGTTAGCTATAGGTGCACAGAAGAAGCCGAGGCACAAACAAGTAGTCGGGCGGCTCGCTGTTGGGTGGAAACTCTGGAGGGGAGAGAATCGGGAGAGAGAGAGAGAGAGAGAGATGGGACGTGCTGTATATCGCAGGGGTGAACCACCTAGACGATCCGTGCACCAAAGCTACCAACCCCTAGGAACCAACCAACCAACCTCTCCCTCTGTATACGTATCTCTCTGCTCCTCTCTTTCTGTCTCTGTCGCTCTTTGGGTTGAAGGTGCGCAGCGCGGAGGAGCGACAAGTCGAAGGGGGAGGGGGAGAATCGAGGGCGAGGCCGTGCAGCTCCAGCGCGCAGTGACATCCGCTGGAAATCGACGCCGACGATATGCTTTTTCTCTACTTCTTCCTCCCTCTCCCCACGTCCTCCCTCAATCCCTCTTGCTTATACTCTGTCGCCTTTCTAGCGCGCACAGCGTGGAACTATATATACGAGGCATGGGACCCACGTGGCGCGAGTCACTAAGTGCAAACACTCGCCGTGCCGCCTACTTCGCCTCTCTGTCTCTCTCTCTCTCTCTGTCTCTCTGCGCAGCACGTGTCTGTGTGTGTGTGTGAGTGGGTGAGCGAGTGTCTTGTATATATATATACTTGTGAGCGCCTCGGTGGGGCCGAAAAGTAATTTCGCTGCTTCACGCGTGCGTATCCAGCCGAGGCCGATTCATGGGGGGAAAAGAAAGAATACAAGACGCGGAGGGGTTGGCAAGTTTCTTTCTTTCTCGGAGGCCTTATACTTTGCGATCACCAGGCACTTTTTTTGCTCTCTCTCGTTCCCCCAGAAACGTAAATCAAGAGATTTGCCATCGAGTGGGGTCTGATGTTCGCCAAGTCTTAATGATGTGTCTTATTGCTGCACGGGGTTTGATAACGTTTCTCGAGCTGAACAATTTGCGAGCCTTATCCCTGTACATATATAGTGAGCGAATGCTTGGAGGATGAGACATTGGTTGGGTGTGTCGTACTACTATTGAGTTAGCGGGGATTAAAATTTTGGGATCGTTAATGGAAAGGGAATTGAAATTAAGTGCGAGAAGGACACTTTTACGCAGAAAGTAATTAGGGAAATGGTAAAGAAGTGCGCGTGCCTTCAACATCTGCCCGTGATCCTTGTTGCCATGTGAGGAGCTTTCACTTTTGAAAAGTATATACAAAACTATTTAAATGCTTCAACTATAATTTGAGATACATCTCGGAAAGATAAGAAATATCTGCTAGAAAATATATATATTATAATATAGATTTAAAATGTGTAAAGATACCTATAGAAAAAGAAAAGATATGATTCATTATTTTTATCTATTTACATTCTAATTATAGGCACTAAAATGCTTATAAATTTATTATGAAGATTAGTTATCAGAATACGATGATTAATATGAAAAACGCCTAAATGTACAGACTAAATGGGTAATTTTATAACGAATTAGTATATTTACATGAATTTAATAACACCGAGCTGCATTTAAACAATCATTGCTTAATTTAAATCATTCATATGGTTTTATGTAATAGATAACGTACAATCTTAACAATTTTGTTTGTTTTCTCTTTATCTTAGAAATTCAATGCCTGCATTCCATAGCACTTTAAACATTCCATTTCCGACTACTTTTCAGAACACGTGCACCGTTTACACTTCTTTGGTGAATCATGATGTGCCTCAAAGGCTGACATACTTTTTAAAAACCTTTTCACAAAACTTACAAACCATATACTTATACTTTTAAACGTAGAAACGCTAAACATGATACTTTCATTTTTAGTATCACTACGAATTTTAAACCCTTCTTTATCATCAAATACTATATTATAGTGATTGATTCCTAATAATACATTAAATAATCCAAAAGAAAATTTTGCTTTTTATGAATTATTTTTCTATACCTACATTTAGTTCTTCAAATTTTATTATTATATCAGTTATTATTTTATTAACATACATTTTTACTATAATGCTTATATCTCCGGCTATCGATGTATTTATTTTTTACTTGCCAATAAAAATGTAATGTATATAGATAATATAATTCATCAATGCGTAATAATTAATTTAAGCATATAATTCGAAAAGTTTTTTGCACGTTCATCGTTACTACAACAATTTCTAAAATTCCGTTCGTACATAAGTTGACAAGGTAATTTACAGAAAAAACATAGCGATTAGGACAAAGAGAAAACTATATTTACGTTCGTTCATATATTCGTCATATAATTACAAGTCATAATAGTTTTCAAACTGTACTGGCACAATTCAATAAATACTAAAACAAATCGACTAATGAAGTCATCCTATATAACTATGTGAATATATCTTCGGTAGGCGATGTCCACACGATGGTATAGCATTTTATGCTGCGGCGCGGCGACCTCGATTTCTATATTGTGTGACTTTTGCTGAATGAAAATTCAATGAACTGGAGTAACACATATATATACACATATATTTCGAGCACTCCCCCCTCCCCCTGTTTGCCTTTTCGATCGTATGCACATCCGGTCTGCGGGTCTTGCGTCAATCGCTCGCACAGCGCTCGACTCTGGTGCACGCAGCCGCAGAGGCAGGAAATACGTTTCTTTTCATAAGCGTATTATATCTGTATAATCCCGCGGCTGAAAGCTCGAATAACAGGCTGCACTTCTTTATTTTCAATTAACGTTATAATTATGCAATATATATTAAGGCACTTAGTTGTTACGCAAGTTTTGTGCACTCGTTAAAACACATAGCGTACGTGACTGTTTCTTCGTGTGCATCACGAGCAATGAATTATTCGCCATTTTAAGATGGCAGCCTTTGATAGACAAATATCGTTACCAAGGACTCCTAGAAGAGACGTATAACAAAAACGTATACACGTTTTAAGAAATTGTTCTTTCGTAAAATCAGCTACAGTTATATACTCGAGCGCACACTTGCAGTATTATACAAGGCATCGGTAGCACAAGAGCCCGAGTGTAAACAAACTCGCGCCGTGGCAGCTATTTCGATCGGTATTATAAAGCTCTCGCGGAGCAGTAGCGCAGAAAGAGTCGCGCAAGGTAACGGCCGCATCGGCGCGCACAGTGTCTTATGCAGACGCATGTGCACGGTTAGAAGGCAGGGAGTCGGCCGCGAGAAAACCAAATAAGTCATTGGAGACCCGGAGCTCTCCGATTTTCATGGCCGCAGCCGCCGCCGGCTCAGCTCGCCGATAGCTATTATTATCGTCATCGTCACGCAGAGCCGCTAGAAAAGGAGGTATAAGGAGGGAAAAGAAGCGAGGAGAGAGTCTTAGCCGTAGCAGCATGTGCATACGGGAGAGTACGAGAATCCGCAGCTGCTCTCTCTCTCTCTCTCTCTCCCTCCGTCCCGGTCTACGAGTCTATACACCCTGAATATACCTACTCGGTTCTCCAGAGCCTCGCGATCGTCTACGTCTTCTCCTTCGCTTGCGCACCGCACACTTTTGCTCAGCGCTCGGCTGCTGCACGTTACACACAGCGGCGAATGCATCGTATAACGTTGTATAGAGGAGCTGGCGCGCTCTCCCGCGAGTCCAATGGTATCGGCTTATATTCCCTCGGCGGCGCTGCTGCTGCCAGCTGCAGCGTCAGACCGCGGAGAGCCGGAGACTACTCGAGTTCTCTCTCTCTCTCTCTCCCTCTCTCTCTATCCCTCCGCGCGAGGAGAGCAATGCGGCATATAGCTCGTCGAGGGGAACCAGGGGGCAGACAGACAGAGAGAGAGAGAGCGAGGATGAACGCGCAGAGCTGTGCGGAGCAGCAGCTACCATGCTGCAGAGGGAGAGAGAGGAGATTAAGATAGATGGTAGCGCCGAGAGAGAGAGAGTGTACAGGGGAGCTGCTCCCGCCGCCGCCGCCGCTGCCATGCCAGTGGAAGAGAGAGAGAGAGAGAGAGGAAGGAGGGACCACCACCGGAAATCGGTCTGTCCTTATTTGCGGGTCGCGTGAACCACACACTACTGCACCGCTGCCGCTGCCACTGCTGCCGTCGTTGCTGCCGTCGTTGCTGCCGTCGTTGCCGCCGTTGCCCAGCCTGGCGCGCTGGTGTCTGTTTCTCTTTGAAGGCTTCTTTAGCGGCTCTCCATCTCTCTCTATCTCTCTCTCTCTCTCTATGTGCGCTACTTCGGCAGCGGGGAAGAGTGAGAGAGAGAGAGAGAGAGAGAGAGAGACGCAAAGCCAGCGCGAGCATGTATATATGCGCTATATACGGGCTGGCATTGACGGATAAAAAGAGAAGTCTCTCACTCCTCTCTCTCTCGCACTCGAATAAATGCGTCCACTGTGTGCAGTGCACCCAATAGACGCGCGTATGTAGCCCCCGCTACTGCATGCAGAGAAGCGCGGCTCTCGCAGCGCTCATACATATGTATATAGATTGCGAGGGGGAGAGAGAAAAAAAAATTCGACTTTTCCGCTACCAGGAGAGACAGCAGAGTCAAAGAGCACACGGATTACAGCGCTATTTGCTGTGGCACGCATACAGAGGCGCACATGGCGCGCGCATATATAGTTCCTCGTATATACGCGAGGCGGGTGTGCTGGGGATATCGCTCTATGGTATCGAACCACGAGCGAGACAGAGAGAGAGAAAGAGAGAGAGAGAAAGGCTGAGAAGCGCTTTTGTGCGCGCTGCGGCGAGTCTGCGCGCGCGGGATAAATGGTCTTTTATTTATAGGGTACCGGATGCGTGCAGGCTTGAGCCGCTCGCTGCTGCTGCTGCTGCTGCTGCTGCTGCCTCTGGCTCTGCGCTACCGACGACGACGATGTCGCTGCGGCTATGATGGCGTCTATCGAGGAAGGTTAATTAAACGTTGACCAATCGCGTATTCCGGCCGCGTTTCGATTGTTGCTCTTTATAGCGAGGCTCCGCGTATAGAGAAACTTTTTTTCCTGAATGGGAGCTCTCGCGGCTTCTTTTTGCGCCGGAAAACCGCCGCGCGCTCTGTATGCGTACAGTCGATGTCGTTCGGTTACGTGTGCACTACGCTGTATACTCGATACTCCAGATATTTGGAATTTGGATGGTTTTTCGTTTCTGTTAAGTTTGTCTGCCCAGTTGCACGACTGTTTAAGCGGGTACAAAGTACTCTGTAATATTGGTTACATTATATTTCATTCCAAAACAAAAAAAAAAAAGAAACGTATTATTATATACCGATCGATAGACGAAGAATTGTCGATGTGTTTTTGTACGTAATATATATAAAGAAACACCTGTCGTCGACAAGTCGAAAGGAAGAATAGCTCACTGTACATACGCACGTGTCCTTCAGCGCGGCGCACACATACTCTATCCTTCAACTCCCTTCTATACAGACCAGCCGAGGAATCATAATTGTTTTTCCTTCGCACGTACCAACAATAAAATGCGTATATCTTCTCTCGCTCTCTCTCTCTCTCTCTCTCTCTCTCTCTTTTTCTCTTGCACACAGTGCGGCTGGGAAGTTTTCGAGATCCCCAGCATCGTCCGCGTCTGTTTTTCCTCAGCTATATACTCGCTATCTTTCGCGCTGATTTACGACCTAAAATTATTGTATTTCATTTTTCTATCATCGTGCTTATACAATATATTTTATCTTTACTGCTGCTCTCAAGTTCGCGTATATAACACACCGCGCGCGTGGTTATTGTGTGCGTGTATATTATATTTGTACAAAAAGTTACGCGCCGTCTCTGCATCCTATATAGAAGCAGGAAAATACAACGTTCGTGTGTGTACAGCCTTGACAATAATGATTTACACATGTTTCTTTTCTTTTCTTTTATTTTTTATTTTTTTTTTTTGTAAAAAAACAATCGTTGATGCGAACACACGAGAATTTCAGCTTCAACTGCGCGTTCTCGTAAGCGCGATCGATTATTTTCCTCCGCGGTATACAGAGTCCATTGGTTTTGGCCCTAAAGCAGTTGCGTGGCTGTGTAATTCAAGCCCGAACGAAGATTCTTTGGCCGCACTAATATACGGACACTGCACCCCACGCAGCTCGCAGTATATCCTTATGCCAGCGCACGTCCATGCCGCCCGCGTATATATATATATATATATATACAGAAATGCTCAAGAATAAACGAACCGGGGGGTATCGGAGAGTAGCGAAGGAAAGGGCGAGAGCGAGGCGAGCGAGTATTATATAGGGGTTGAGATGAAAACGATCAGTTGCCCAGCAGCTACAGAAAGAGAGGATTTCGGTAAGGTAAGTATAGAATCGCGTCAGGGGGAGGACCCCCCCAATGCACGCGCATATCAAGATTCGCCGGTTCCTGTATACGACGCTCCACCGTCGCCTATATCGATCTCCAGACGCACTGCGCGATATCTTTTTTTTTTCCCATGGTATGCGCATTGTATCCGGAATACGTATGTGTGTGTGTGTGTGTGTGTATTGGAAAGCCGGGGCAAACTAATATACGAAGGCAGTCGCGTCATCGTGCAAGAGAGAGGCATCGGCTCTTATCTCTCCAGCGACTTGTTTCCAGCTTATCGGCCGCGACTATATCCAGGCCCCGAAGCCGAACGCCAGAGCGAGAGACGATCGTGCGAAGGAGAGAAAATGGCTGCCGCCGCAGCCGCCGCCGCCGCCGCCGCCGCCGTCAACGACGACGACGACGACGACGACGAGGCGAACTGGCGAACGCGCTTTTACATAAGCCGAGGTCAGACCCCCCGAGAGCGGCACTGTGTGTGCGCATAGAAGAGAGCCTCTATCGTGTGTATAACACACAGCCGTGAGATGTATCGCTCGGCTCGTTTGTTACGTGTGTATATATATATATGCGGATCAAACGAGAACGAGCGAGTGAACGCCGCACAATGGACTACCAAGTGCTTGCACGACGCTTCGCTGTATATATTGAGTATATACGCGCGTTCAATCCTCTTCGCGATTTCGTGGAAGATGAATGTAACACTGCCGGCGGCCGTCTCCTTTAGCCTGGGGCGTATACGTACGCGTAAGTGGAAAATATAGGCGATGACGCAGGAGCAGCAGCAGCTTTGAGTTCCGTGGCGAACGCGAGCGCGCGACTCGATCGTCTACCGCGCTCCGATGCTTTTCAACAATTCCATTTTATTTATAATTGTTATCTGGACATTATGAGTGATGCAATATGATGAGAGAGGAGCTATAAAGCTCCTCGAAGCTGCGCATGAATCTTAGTTTAAAAGTAATGCGGAATCGTTGAGTTAATGATTGTGTCTATATTGCTTTGTATATCTGTATCTACCGATTTATTAAAGTTGTGATAATATTTTTGTTAGTTAATCTTTCATGGGTATCCATTAAGTTTTATGTACTGTAATTTAAATTGAGTCTTTAATTAGAATACGTTTCCAACATTACATTCCATTTATTCATACTGTTTCTAATACAGATTAGCACTATATTATGTCTTAAAATTTATATACAAGAAATAATCCAGTTTTCAAAATAATTAGGCTGACACCCTTAAGAATAAGATTATTGGTAATAATTACATGTATACGTTATAAACAATCAAATTTTCAATGAAAACTATGAATGAAGGTTTTGAAAATGTATCGTAAACTAATCAAAACATTGACGAGAGATCTCAATTTTCATTTCAATAACATACCAAGTAAGTTTATATTTTGAGTTAATTATTATATAACATTATTATTTACCACCAAATATAAAGGAAAGAAATTAGCAATGGTCATTTTTTCTTGTAATAAATGCAAGCCACACGGTAATAGCATCATTATTTTTACGTTCATTCTTATTGGTGTGATTGTTGTTGAAAGCAGAATAATTCTACAGAACAATATTGACCCGAATTCAAATTGACATAGTGGCGTTAATTGAAATTGACGGTGTTATACCAAGTGGACCGCTTATTAAACTTTTATTGTTCGATTGGAAGAAAGCGCGGTTATGTTTTTAAAGAATTTCGAATAAATTAGCGCTAATGTAAGTAATGCTTAGCAAAACATCAATAATGACTTCCTATATCATAGAAAAACAACTCGTTTAATATTTGATTAATATATATTGTTTACCTTCGGAATTGTCTCTCTAATCAGACATTATATCTGTGTTAGAAACATAATTTAGGATTTTTAGTAATATTTACTTATGTTTTATTTATTATTAATTATAGGTACTATATTTAAACCATGATCGGTGCTATTTAGCTCAGATTCGTATTCAGAAAAAGGCTTCATGAAAGTTATACCGATTAACCTAAATTTTTAAACTGACTTTTTTTACTGCGTCTCATGATTAATTTATAATTTTCTGTTTCTTCATCAAAAATTAAACGGAGCTTATTTGAGATATTGGATGCCAGTATAGAGGTTTTCTCAAAGAAATTCTAATGGAAAGCGACTGGACTCAATCTCATACAGCATTATAGACACTTTTTTAATTAAAATTGGTACTACAGAATGAAAAAAAATATGATCTCAAAATTAGTTGTAAAGAGTTTATTATGTCAATTAATGGAAATATACCTGTAATAGAGTAGAATTGTTATACAGTCACAATGCTATAATGATTATATTTAAAGAAGATAACATTTGCATAAATTAGTGAAAACTGGTTTTTCCATAATATAAATGAATTTAATAAGGTTTAGAAATGCATTTAAATAAAACTTATACATAAGTATTGATTTGGCAAGTTAAAGAAAATGTACCATATAGTTATATGCTTATTAAACTTACAAGTTCATCTGGTCTCTGAGAGATTGATTTCGATGAAAATAACTCTAAAAGCCTTACCAGAATCTCTTTCTCGTGTATGCCCGATTCTGAGATTTCAGATGTTCTTTGTATTTTGAAAAAGTTATTAACTCTTCCAGTTTTTACCCGCATACAAAAACATTGTGTATAGCATAAATACAGTTATCCTCGATTCTACTGATTCATTCTGTTAAATAAAATTTTACGCTTTAGAAAAACCATATTAATCCATCAACATATTTTCAAATGTACCATTCATTCAATAATTCAGACTTCGCATTATAATTTTGATCTCCAATATAAAACATTAAAACTAGTTCTCTTCATAACAATTTACTTAAGTACATAAGCTACAGTTGGCAAGTCCTTTGCGGCATTTTAAAATAAAAGAGAAAAAACACTAAGCGGCGTTCGCACGCTCTTTAATAATTGAAATTTCAATCCCAATAATGAAAGCCCCTCGCACCATGGAGTTGTGCACCAGTCGAGCGTACATAGTAGTCCTCGACGCGTAAGATCGCGGCTCAAGGGGGGCGGAGGAAGACGACGACGAGGAGGAGGAGTGTATATACATGTATATCGCACGCATGATGGTAGAAGGCGAGAGCTGTTCACCGAGCGTCAGATCGGTGTAGACCCGTGGGACCGCGTCACCGCGCGCGGTCTAGGGAGACGCGGGACAACGCGACGATGACGACGAAGAAGCATATACACATAGAAGACGAAGAAGAAGAAGAAGAAGAAGAAGAAGAGGGCCACCATGAAAAGACGGGGCGAGTGATCGGGCGTCGACACTCTCTCTCTCTCTCTCTCTTGTACCCGCAGCTTTCGTTCTCCTCTCCCACTCTCAATCTCCTTTTGTCTGGTCGTGTAGTGGTCTGCCTTCCCCTCCGCAGCTCGTGCACGCACGCATGAATTGATCCGTGCACGCGGGGCGGAAGAGCGAGTTAGAGGAGACCGAGAGAGAGAGAGAGAGAGAGAGAGAGAGAGAGCTCTGATGCAAATCACAGCTGCGCGCACTGCTGCTGGTGTACGATGATTTTTTTACTCACTTCATTGAGGAGCGTCAAGACATCGTTTGCTCTGGATAGCCCTTTAATTTCTTTATTCGCTGTCCGCCTACGCGGCCATTAGCGCGATGACACATTGCTCATGCCTGCCTGCCTGCCTATATGTCGCGGTGAATAAAGCCATTATTGAAGCCCTCGAATTCTCTCTGTATATATTTATGCTGTGCATTATAGCGTCCAAAACACTCGCGATTGCGCTGCGCACAGCTCGTAAACAAACTTTTCCAATATATCCATATATGACGGAGCTACCAGTCCATGCAAACCCAGTGTTTATCCAGCACGATATTCTTTTCATATATGTATAAATCATTGGTATATAAACAGTTCGCAGTGCTGGAGCCGTGAGTGTGTATCTCTCCTGGAATATCACCAAAGAGAGAATAAATGATTTTCCAAAGCGCTGTTTCTTCACTCTCTCTCACGACATGGATGTATACGATCTTATATATATACGAGTTCGATGAAAGAAACCCATGTATATTTCATTGGACCGAACGATTAAATCAATCGTCAGATTGTAAAATATCCTCCATTATGGGAGCTCGATGCAGTCCAACATCGCGATCGTTATCCAAGTCCTCTCTTGGTTGACTCATCTCTCCGCGCGCTTCTAGCTCTCGACCGCTGCGAGGCGCGTAGCTCTTTCTCTCTCTCTCTCTCTCTCTCTCTCTCTCTCTCTCTCTCTCTCTCTCTCTCTTCCTTATCGCCCCGAGCCTATATATACTCCGAGACTGCGACTGCATCTTACCATGCAGATGTATGCGCTGGAAAAGATTTCACTAGAACGCGACGCGTTACTCGCTGCGTGCTTCTTCGATAAAAACCTCAGTCGGTTATTATTCTGGCCTTTCCTAACTCGACGCGTATAAATCAAAGGCTTTTTATGTCCCGAGTCGCGATTGTTCTTTTCTCGATTGTGTATACGACTGTTTATATTTTTACATAGAGCCGCTTTCCGTTCGAACAAAGTAACAGCAAATCCTTCATGTAAATCGAGTTGCCCACTTTTTCCTTAAAATGTCACACACTCGAATAGTTTAAGAACGAACACGAATCCGTCGATAGCGAACACTCGGAGGATCCAATTCTGCAGGCCAGCACGCGAGAGCTGGATCCTTAGAAGCTTAATCTAGCGAGCGGAGAAAACTGTGTGCATCGCAGCGATCGCGAGCGAGAGCCTCGGTAACCCAACGCCGTAACGAGAAAAGAAAAGGGCCGGCGATGCTTGCCTCTTTATCTCCCGGCCTCCTCGCACCAATGACGACACCTTAAATATATATATATCGTCTTTCCGTCCTTCGCTAATGTCGTTCAGCTCGCTCGGCGATTCAGACGCTTGGTCTCTCCTTCCGGCGAACGCAGGCAAGATTTTACGACGATCTGGTTGATCTTTGGACTGATAAGCGGCTATATATATATACAACGATGTCAAAACTGTACGATGTCACCAGAGTGGAAGAATAAAAGTTTTGCCTCGAACGGTTTAAAAGCTTTATCGGATGGAATTTATCAAGATGACATATTTGGTTAACACCGTTGCACTGTTTGTAAACTCTTTGGAGATACAGATCGGTATTGTGTTGGCGAGAATGGGACTCGGTTTGAGTGTTGGGTTTATTCGAAAAGTAAATGTAGGACTCGACGGTCTCAGATTTACTAAATAATATACGTTTACTGAATTACTAAATATGTAACGGAACGAGGACTTCCGGTTGGTTGCGAATAGAGTGAACGCGAAGTTTGTGCTGAATCGGAAATAAAAGAGTATTTTTGAGAAAATCTGATCGGAATAAAGTTGAGAAGGTAGATGACCAGGTAAAGTTTAAAGAAATTAGCGGGAACAAAGAGAAGGGAGAAATTCGGAAGAATTAAAGTAAAGCAGACGTGATAAGAAATGTTGGGTATTTTAGGTTAAAAATAAAGGAGCGATTCGAAATAGATCGGAACAAAGAACTTGCTATGCGATATAGCGGAATCCTGTACTGTACCCGATATAATGGTATCCTGTACTTATTTTCGAAATAAAATCAGAAATGCGTGTTATATGCATAAATACTACAGCAAAAACCGTTCACCAAATTCACTCACCCTTTATTTGACTGAATTGACTAAGCCCTATAGAAATTAGAAACGTATTGTAATGTACTTACAATACGTTTAAACATTATTTTATACATCATTATCTTAATATAATATAAATGATAAATAGTGTAATGAAAAATGGATTTTTTAAAAGATATTACAATACTTGCGATATTTATCTTCCTCTGATAAGCCTCTCGAATTCATTCCAAACTTTTAATAATACTTTGTTAGTTACAGTCTTTAGTAGAATGAAAATACAGCAACGGTCATAAAATTTTTATAGTATAATTTACAAAGTACAATACTTCGCTGACAGTTTCGAGACTTAATTTATGCAAGTTGTATGCAGCCCTTTTTACCTCCGCTTTATTTTGTTTTTATATAAATGCACCGCTCGATGTTGAAATGGTACGATGGTCAAGGGTAGCGTATGCAAATGTTTGTTTCCTGGTAACGAGGGTAATTTCCACGACACGTTTTCCCCAGGTGCGGAGTTTACCTCGGTGCATACAAGTCGGGACTTGCGTGTAAAACCATATGGGGATTCCAGCTAGTGGTGGACGTTCTCCAGTGTCTGGTAACAGTAGTCAAACTTTCAAGGTTATCGTTTCTGTATAATACTGAATAAAGTGAAGCTTCTTTATTTACGTGCAAAAAAAATGGGTTATTTAATGTATGAAGAACTGTTGTTACCAATTCTAATATAAATTGATGGAGCCATTTGTATTCCATTCACAAGTTTATTTACAATGTAGTTTGAGAATATTATTAAAAATTTTCCTCGTATAACTTACGAAATTTACAATATATTACGCTTTAAACTGAAACGTTTAATAATATTGAATTAATTTAATTGTAAATATAAATTTAATTTAGTGACAACAGATGTAAACTATAAAATGTAAACTTTTTTCCAAATATGATGCAAAAACTAAAAGTGCTTAAACCCACTCAATTGGGATTGTGAAAAAATAAATTTTAAAGGAACTGGAATCAAGCAGGTAACTACTTCCAAACGTTAGTTTTCCCTTACAAATAACGGTATCCATAATATTTATACTAGCACGAGGTTATTTACAAGGGTTTCCAGTTTATGAGCCATATTTGATTGCCATGCCCTTTTTGACTGCAATTATCTACAAAGCGTGTGCCAATATTGTTTTCCTTACCTGGTCAATAAATGAACATCTGTTCCATGGATTACAAAGGATTAGGCTTTTTTCTAGCATTTCTGATGACACAGAAGGTACATATAAAATTCCCCCTTGGGAGAGATAAGTTAAACCTCCATGAAAAAGTCAACCCCTTTGCGTTGCAAAGGATTTGAATCATAAATTGTATTTACTAGCAATTTACATTTATATAAACTAAAAAGCAATGGATTGTTTGTCAATGCTAGTTGGGTCATTTATAATTATTATAGCTATTAGCATACATAAAATATTGAAATCATGTTTGTGTGAAAATTGTTGTTTTACCTAATGAAAGTGTGAGTCAGACTAGAGCTGAAAAATATACAGCTGCACAGTTGGCCTGTGAATGCAATTCAATTATTGAACGAGCAATTTTTCTCGATTCGAAAGTCAAGTTTTGCTCATCCTATGATTACGTTCGAAATCATGCGATATTAACCTCATTTCGAACGTAAATGCTGGTTAGCGATAAAACTGTTCTTTTATTCTTGCTGTAGTCTAACTTTTTTTTTTCGCTCAGTAATAACTATTGGCAATTTTTAGATAACAGTTTCGAAACTGAACCATATGATAAATATTGTTCAGTTTTCAATGAATCGTAATAACTATTTCCAATTTGGATTGCGATATAGAGTTAAATAAAAACAAATGTGTAAAATTAAATATTTTAATTCACTCTGATAAATTTAATGCCAAATGAAAATAACGTATAATTTTATATTAGTTTTAGTTATAATCTTATAATATAGGCACCTCGTTAAAAATGACGATTCCTTACAAATTTTCAGCGTTTGTACTACCGATTCATTTTTAATAATTGAACCAAAATGGATTTCGGTGCAAAAACTAACTCGAGGACAATCAACAATATAGAAAAACCATCCAAATGCACAATATGTAACGAGGCTAGCTGGTCCCTCATCATTAAATTAATCCTACAATTAAAAAGAAAGCGAAAGCGCAGCTCAATAGAATGTTAAAAGGCTGCTCGTTCGAGATACGGCTCATCGCGGTATATAGGAATAAGAAGCAAGAGAGGGAGAGAGAGAGAGAGAGAGAGAGAGCCACTACTAGGCCCGCACGCCCTCACGGAATTTAAATGTATCCCGGATCGATTTGGGGCCAAGCCTCAACACGCCGGCGTATCGATCCACATCGCATGTGCGGTTAAGAAGCGTGAATGGACGCTTAGTGTGCGCGCTATGCGCACTGATATGTATGTGTGTGATATATGTGTATGTGCGTACCACGAGGGGGAGTGTAAATGTACAGAGTCCACGGTGGTGGTGTTGGTGCGACGGAGATAGAGTGAGAGAGAGAGAGAGAGAGAGAAAGAGCAGAGACACATCAGACAAATGGGAGAGAGGGGGCAGAGGAACGAGACCATTAGAGAACGAGAGAGAGACAGAGAGGGAGCGAGCTTTGTCTACGTGTGTATGTATATATATATATATACACGCGCACGCAGCAGCTCGTGCTCTGCGGCGGAACAAGCTATCCGAGAGCGAGAGAGAGAGAGAGAAGTAGAGAAGGGTGGCGAACCCCTGAAGGACCCTTGGTCGCGCTGCTGTTGCTGCTGCTGCCGATGACCTTCCACCCTCCGTGTATTCTCCATTCCCTTTCCCCCTCCTTCATTTCTTTCTCTCTCTCTCTCTCTCTCTCTCCGCAGTCGTTTTCTTTCTGTCGATGCCTATCTCGACTTCTTTTTAGCTGTGTAACTTCTCTCCTTCCCCTTCCCTGTATCCCTTTCCCTCGCCAGCTTTTCGGAGTAGTCCCTTACGAATTAAAGAGCCGCACCGAAAATCGCTTATGGCTTCGAATCGTTTTCTGCCACTTTGACTTCTCGTATACCGCAGCAAAAATGACTCGTTGATTCGTGGCATGGAGTATAATTTAATTTTCATTCTGTATATTAGAATTATTATCTATACACTCGTTTTACTTTCGACGTGTCACACACTCAATTCATATAGGTACATATAGTGAGTAATACGCAATCACGTATATAGTTACGACAAAACAAATAACTGATGAGTAATGCGCTGTACTCGAACGAGGAAGATAAGTGTCAGCGACAGAGTATAACGAATAGGCGCACCGAAACGCCTTGCTACCATTATACGTACTTTATTTTGATGGGACGGATCAATACTGCTCCAAAGCCGATTCGGAACGGTGTCGCAGCTTTGTCAAATCAACGGGAAAATTAATACTGGCGCGCACACGTCGATTTTTCATATAACTAAAAATTCTGCGAAATGTAATCTGCACCGATCGCAATTGATGGCCAAAAGCCCAATGCATCGCCATATATGTATAGACATTCCCCGCGTGTTGGGAAGAAAAACCTGTTCGAACGAAACAGTCAAGGATCAGATAGTAACAGCAGCTCTCGTTTGGAAAGCCGCTCTGCGCGAGCCCATTCCCACCCCCGTCTTTTTTGCTCTCTCTCTCTCCCGATTCGCCCTCTTATCGCACAAGACGCAGATGCGTCCGTTTTATACAATACACATACGCGCGTGTATCGAGCTACAGTTTTTGCTTTGGTGCCCGGGAAAAAAGTCGAAGACGCTGGAAACGAGCATATAGGAGTGTGTATATGGGGAAGATCGGGTATAATACGCACGAAGATCCGAGCTTACGTATACACGTAACCCCTCTTTTCTTCGCTTCTTCCTTGCTCGTCGCTCCGCTTCTTCCCCATCCGCCATATACATATACTTATATACAGGGGCGACGCATTTGTGTGTAACGGCGCTGGGGTTCGTCGACGGCGTCGTTGGCTACTCTCTCGTTCGCCCGGAGCACGATCATTGGTTCGCCGGTCCCAGGCAGGCCACAGCTGCGGCTCGCTTCACTCTCTCCCTCTCCTCTCTCTCTCTCTCTCTCTCGCTCTTGGTTTCTTCGTCAGCTACAGCGCGCCTTTGTGCCGGCTTTCTCTCTCTCTCTGCCTCTTTCTCTTTAGCTCATGCTATGGGGCTTTTTCGTATCCCTCTCCGCGTTCCTCTTTCTCCTTCCCTCCCGGCTGCTGCTGCTGCACGCACGCTTATGTATATAGTACAACGTGCGGAGAGCACCGTGCGCGCCGGCGATCGCGGGGAACGATTCCTCTTCTTACGACTCTCCTCGCTCTCCGACGCTTTAATTATTCTGGATCCACCGTGACGTATCATATATATACACTTTTCTTTGCTGCGGATCGTCTATTTGAAGTTTTTGCAGCTGGAGCTTGGCACCTTATACATACATTCAAATTTAGCGTGTATACAGAAATGTATATAAGTAAGTCGTCGATCCCGAAAACCGTAGATAATTCAATCTACAAGTCAATTTCCTATGTACATGCATGGCAGCAGATAACACGAGCACTTGCACGCAGACTCATTATTGGTCCGAGTGCTCAGCGAGAAATGCTACTATATATAAGCCCGCATCGGCTGCAATATCATCGGGAAATTGTCCGATATAAGCGACCCGTCTACAGCCCACCAATACACACAATTTTCTCAATCGTCACGTTGGAGCTGGCGCACATAACATACACACATTGCATATATATATATGTATATGTACAGGCTGATGAGGCCAGCTCACCAGTTGGCGTAACTCGACCGGGACACTCCCACGAGTTGCGCGTCCATCGCGGCGGGCGACGGCTGCGGCGGCGGCGAGGAGGTAAGCCGTGCTCTATAGCTACATAGGCAACGAAAGCGCGAGCGTCCGCGTGCGCGCGCGAGAGAGAAAGAGAAAGAGAGAGAGCGAAGTAGAGCAGAGCAGGAAAGGGGAACGATCGGAGCGCGGCGGCAGCCTCGTGGCGGCAGGGAAGCTGTGCAAGCTCCTTCTCCAGGCGGCTCTCGCTCGCGCGTATATCGTGCGCGAGACCTCGCCGCCAAGCGCCATCTTGCTGCTGCTGCTGCTGCTGCTGCTGGGCCGGCGTCGTTTCCTGGCTCGCTCTCCACTTCGCTCTGCGTAATGTACATATATATACGTTATGTAGGTAGGGGAGTCTGGAGGAACGCAGCTCGTGCTTTCCTATTGTGTGCAGGTTTGCTTCGGCTGCACAGGACACGCAGCTGCACCGGTCGCAGAGTTAGCGTGCGGAGAAGCTCGCTCGAGTCTTTTTTTTTTGGCGCGATTCTCGGTTGCAATAGCTGCTCGAGTAGCTGCGTGTAAGGACGATCGAAATTCCATGAGATGCTGACGCAACGAGCTTTCCCCCATGACCTTACGGACGACCTTTCTTACCTTTGTATACCGGCTTACGATGCGACCAGTCGTTACGGATGCGTTGCGCTGCTTTTGATGATGTTGCGCAAGCCTTCGATTACCTATATATAGTATAGACATCTGCGACGCCGATCACCGGTATATGGCTATAGATGTATAAGTATATCACGGACAGAGGGGACGTTGTATTTTCTTCTAAGAACAAATCTATTTTATCTTTTTAAGTCTCAACTTCATTCGATTCGTCCAACTGTTATATATTTATAATGCCGAAAGATTAGAATTTGTTTGCACAAATTAAAGTGGAGAGTATGGCAGTAATAAAGTATTATCAGTTTATGGTACACTCATATGTGTATATATATGTATATGCGAGATAAGTAAATAGCATATGGATAGAGGACGGAGAGTCGATAGAAATAAAATAAGGTCGCGCAAAGCAGAATGTCACGTTCCGCGAAGGGTTAAAACTGGAACACTCGAAAAGTTGAGAGTGTGCATTTGTATGTGGCCACGTCACACCGACGTGTACCGCCTCGACAGATCTGGATTTATTTTTACAACGAACTTTCGCCACTTTTCAGACCAAAATCTACGTCGTTAAAAAGATCTCGAGTGTTTGTCGTGGAAAAATCTGTGAACTATCCTATAACAATTCCCAGAAATGTTTGTTCCAGCTTAGGAAAATAAAACAAGATTGGGCATATTAAGTTACATACAATAAAGACCGAGTGGTACTAGTTCACCGGTGCACCACCAACCCAGAATAATGTTTTTTTTCCGTGTCGTAAACAGCCTGTGTACGGATACTGTGTGTGTGTGTGTGCGGGATTGTAAGAGAGAGAGAGAGAGAGAGAGAGTATAGGTAGACAGAACACATCCACTCCCAGCGCAATGACGCGGATACATCCTTCGATCGGCGCGTGTACCTAGTATAGAGCCCGACGCCGGTTCCCCATTTCGAATTCGGCCTGTGCGGCACACAATCAGGCATGTATATAGCGTTAGCGGCAGCAACAGCAGAAGCAGAAGCAGCAGCAGCAGCACCACAGGCTAGGGCGGTACCGCCTATGCCCTTTCGACCTCTCTCTCTCTCTCTCTCTCTCTCTCGCTCTCTCCCTGTTTCTCCCTCTCCCTCTCCTCCGCGGCGCTCTCCACTTCCAGGCGGCAGAGCGGCACAATATCCATCCCCCGGCGGCAGCAGCAGCAGCGGCAGCGTAGCGGTACACAGCAGTCAGAGCAGAGCCAGAGCAGAGCAGACTATGCGCGCCGGTGTGTGGTGATTTCTCTCTCTCTCTCTCTCTCCCTAGCTGGCACTCTCGGTCTCAGTGAGCCTATAGTCGTCGGCAGTCGTAGCGGTAGCAGCCGTACAGATACTCGTGTGTGTGTGTGTGTGTGTGTGCGCGACAAGTCAGTGTGCGTCTGTCGAGGGGCCGTCGCCGCTGCCGCCGCCGCCGCCGGGCCGGGTAGTGTAGTAGTCGAGCGGTGTATAGGAGACGAGAGCCCGAGAGCCGAAGGCGCGCACACCACACGCGCAGTGCGAGCCAGCGCCGCGTGTCGCGCTCTGTGCAGTTAGTAATACCGCTCGCGTTGGGTCGTGCCTCCTCCGCCGTGCGCTTAGTGTGTGTCTGGCCGAGCGTTGAGCTGCCGAGCCTCCGTGTATATAGCGGTGTGCTCTCTCTCTCTCTCTCTCTCGCTCTCTCGCTCTGTGTGTGTACTTTATATATAGGAGAGAGACAGGGCGCACGATCGACAAGCTGTACGTCGACCGGGATAAATAAACAAATATATATCGAGTGTATCTCGGTGCGTATAGTGCTAGTGTGTTTGTGTGTTTGTGTCGACGATCGACGACGACGACGACGCGAGGTTAGGAGTGGAGAACTTTTCCTGCCCGCTTCTCAATGTACATGTACAGATAGAGAATAAGTCTGGCCCGGTATCAGTGCAACAGAAACGAAAAAGAAAGAGAGATAGAGTAAGCGTGGTCCCCCTCGTGCAGTGACGATCTTGTATCGTGTTCGACGTTCCTAGTGTGATTCAACGCGGCCAGTTGCAGTGCGCGCGGTATAATACCAGTGCGTGAACCAAAACCAGCTCGTTTGTAAGTCTGTGTGGCGGCTGTGCGTCTATAGAGAGAAAAAACACGTGCGTTTGGCCTTCGGGATCATGTGTCACGGCTGGCGCTGCGTCCAAGTCTCGCTCAGCTCGCACAGTCGTAGTCGAGTAAGCCCGCAGTCGGCGGCAGTCCAAGGCCCCTGCACCCAAGACATCGACGAGTCGTGAACGAGCTCGACAGCTCGGCAGTTGAGCTCTGGTCCCCCCCGGTAGAGGAGAGCTGTACGAGAGGGGCAGCTGCAGCCGACAAAGTAGGCGCGCAAGGGCGATGTTCGCTCGGAGCCGCTGATGCCGATAACCAGCCAATCTCAGAGCAGCAGCGGTAGAAGCCTTTAACAGTTCCCCCCCCGAAGACAGCCGAGATGCCGCAGTGCGCGGTTGCGACCTGCCGCAACAGCCACCGTCGCACGAGGGGCCGGCGCATCCGCTACCATCGCTTCCCCCAGATACCGGAAGTGCGCTCCCGATGGGTGCGGGCCTGTGGACGCGCGCCCCTAGCCAATGGCGACATACCCTTCAACATACAGACGGCGCGCATCTGCTCCCTCCACTTCACCAACGACAGCTACGAGAAGGACATGGAGCACCTGGTGCTCGGGCTGCCGGTGAGATCGAGACTGCGCAGGGGCGCGGTACCCACCATCGGTGTACCCGTCAACGTACAGCCCGTCACCAAGATGCTCGTCGAGGACGCCAAGCGATCCCTCCTCAAGGTCGCGCACGCCAAGATGATGAAGCAGAAGGCGGCCAAGGCCGGGGAGGGCGGCAAAAAGGCCAAGGGCAACAACGGGGCCGCGGTAGGGCAGCAGCCACCGCCGACGAGCGTCGCCCCGGTGCCGAGAAGCATCAGGGACCAGCAGCAGCACCAGCACGGCATGACCGGCATCGACGTCCTCCTCGCGGTCGGACTCAAGCCCGCTGAGCAGTAAGTTCAATTACATTCTGGGGTGGTGGTTTCGCCGAGGGACGGGGGGGGGGGAGGCCTGGTCTGCACTGCAGTGACCTGCCTTATCGGCTACACGATCTTTGGCCCGTATACCAATATGGGGGAGAGTCTTGCGGGCGGTGGCGAACAACGCTCAGTGCACCGTTACTTTTCGATCGATTCACTTATCTAACTTAGATTGATTATGGGTGTTTTTTAATCGACGATTTTCTTGAAATTTTTGTACAAAATTAGTGATTAATATATAAACGGCCGTACAGTAGATCTGTGTATGGATACTTTAGTTGATAGAAATAGACGCTTTGTTTGCCTAGATAAAATAATGATAAATGATAAGAACCGCGTGCCTATTAAAAAGCATTAAAATCTTACATACATTTCCTATTCTGAAAATGACGTATGTGTATTCACACGCGGCACTGTTCGCCACCATCTCATTCATCAATAACTCATTATTGTTGTAAACGTTAAGAAATAAAATTTTTTTCAAGCAATATTATTTTTACATTGATAATTGAAGTATTCTAGAATTTATAATCTGACAATTGCCATTATTCTTTATTTAAGATTTTCTGTATAGAATAATCAATGGGACCAATTGGGTCATTATTTATATCCATTTTATATTGCTTCTACCTATAGAGATAAGATGTAATCGAAGCAACTTATCGCTGTTATTTAGTAAAACAAATTCAGTTTTCGAATTTTCTTCAGTTATAAAAATCCAAGTACCTAAGTAGAAGCTCTGTAACAATTCCGAGAACATAAACCGAGGATGCGCACTAATAGGTCACAACCTTGGTACAAGAGGGGAGGTAATCCGCGTAGTCAGTTTCATTTGTGTTATTGTTTATCGTCATTTTCGAGCTCGACTATACAAGTCGGGCGAGAGCATGCGCAGAACGCACTGCGCGTTCGACGTTTGACCGATAATGTTGGAAGCGCCCGGAAAGCTTCGCGGTATTCGTGCACGCTCCGCCAGTCTATACCCAGAAATTGAATGACTCGAGACCCACGTATATATAAGTATTATCGCCGCTTATATATACGATACTCGGACTGGCAAGCTGCTTTGAATATACCGATATATAGCCGATGTACCATCGTTTAGATACATTTAAATGCCCATGAATATATATTTTTTGTATACTAATTATACGCGGGCATTGATGAAACTTATTTTACTAACAAGTCCGTATATATTATAAAGAATGCCGTAGCAGGAGTGAAAAAGCAACGACACTAGTTCCCGTTCGCCTTGGAGAACGCTTTTCGTGCGCGCTGTACTATTATACGCACAACCAGCAGCGGCTCTCTGCGCGCGCGAGAGATGATGCAACTGGTTTTTTTTTCTCTCTCTCCTTTCCTCGGCCGAAGAGCCTTTTAGCGCGGATATATCTCAGTTAGCGAGTGATAAAAAAAAAAGAGACGTCGTCTTCTCTCGAGGATCTTTACCGTGCGTTTCTGCCCTGGCGCGACTTTTCGGGAAAAATATTATCGCTTGTCATTTCCCCAAAGGCTCTCGAACGCGCGGCCTCGTGTAAATACGCGTGTGCACAAAGTTAAACAGGAAATGAGGTTATGGCAGCCTTGGCCAGGCTCGTTCGGTGTCTCTCTCTTTCTCTCGGTGGTTTTGGTACCACGTGCTTCTCGGTGAACCGCGCGCGCGCGCGATCGCGTAACATTTTTTTTCTTCTTTTTTTCCTTCTGTCCCCTTCTCGCTCTCGCGCGGAGTTGGCGATGAAATATTTGTTTTAAGTAAACGTTGTGTATCCTACTATAGCGTTCGAATGTGGCGCAGGAATTGAAATGCTCGCGCGCGTACCGTTTCGAAATGGGTCTTTATTTTTAGACTGTTTATAAGTTAATAAATTTGTAAACAGACTCTCTTTCTCTCTCTCTTACTCTCTTTCCAGCCTCTTCTCTCGCGGAGAACCAAGTTTTTCCGAGAAAATCACATCTCGCCGCAGAGTAAGTTTTCAGTATTTCTCTCCTTCTCAGAATCTTTAATTGTGGTAATTTTCTTATCCAATTGAGGGAGAGGGAATAACAATTAACCGCAATTAACCGAAGTATACATGGAAACGTTTTGTTCAATACGCAATCGGGACACATCTAAAGAGAAAAAACATCGGAATACCTATATATGCCATAAAAATCCAATGAAATCGTAATATCTGCAGCGCGCACTCTGTCCTGCGAAGCCGCAGCGAAATCCGCAAGTGTATAAGCGAACGGACGATTTAACGATTGCGCGCGCATGTAATGAAGAAGCAGACGCAGAGAGAGAATTGAGAGAAGAGAGTCTCGCGCGCGGTACCGTCATACACGCATACAGTCACATGCGCACGATGCGAGCGATAAGCCGATCCGAACCCCGACCGTCGTCTCTATACGTCGTCAACGTCTTTCGCGGGTCGGGAGGGGGGGGGGGGAGGCAACTAGATACGCGTTGACGCGCGCGCGCACACACATTGACTTATCTGGTCTCGCTGCGCGGTGCATCGAGCCGTGCTGCTGTTGTACACATATAGAGTGTATAGCTGAGTCGGCCGGCGTCATCCTGGAGAACCGACATATTGTGATTATAGTCCTCTCCGCGGCGCGGCACGGAATTTCTCGCTCGCTTTGCTCTTGTGTGATATGGCTTATGCGCGCGCCTTCGTCATCGTCTTGCGGCCGAGCCAACGAGATCGTTCGGGCTTATCTTTCTCGCTCTCTCTCTCTCTCTCTCTCTCTTTCGGGGCCGCTAAACGATAAACGAACGCGTGGAACGTGTATGTATATACATATATGCGAGAGCAGCAGCGAGAGTTCGGAGCGCGGGCGCTTTGTTTATTTAGTTAAATACCAGCGCGCCGACTAATCTCGAGACTCTGCTTACCCCCTCGTGTGCGATATTCGTATATATATGTGCAATGTGGGCCCGAGAGAGCTTAGAGAGATAGAGCGAGAGAGAAGGTCTTTCTGGTGTGCGAGCACTGGTCGCATGTGGTTCTGGACAATTTCTCTGCTCTTCGAGAATAGATCTTTTTTTTTTTTTGCTTTTTATCGCTTCGAGAGCGATAACCATTATGTGCATATATATGTATAGTAACAAAAATAAGGCGTTGTCGAAAATTCGAGAGCTCAATGATCAATGCAACTCGGAACGTCGCGCTTGTCGCCTATACATAGTGCACAAAAAAAAAGTCCTTAGCAAATCGACATAAATGTTTTTCGTCGAGTTTTTTTTTTCTTTCTTGCTCTGTACTCGGAAAGAATCGACTTAAGGTCGGACGTATATATGTATATGTGTATATGAAAGAGCTGTGCGCGATATGCTTTTAGTCTTCGTTAAATATCCTTGGTTCGGAGAGCCTTAACCGCCTGCAAAGTCTCGACTTTCGAAAGATAAGGCTAGAAAAGATCATAAACAACAAAAGACCAAGAGCGCATGTGCATGCGTGTGTGTGTGTGTAGATAGAGAAGCAAAGAGTCGTTCTGGTCTATAACAGTAAATACGAATCAGTGCGCATAGTCGAAATGAAACTTGACGATGCACTTTTTTCTCCCTCTCTGTGTCTGTCTCTCTTGCACTACTAACTCACACACACATACGCTCGCGCGATTTACCGTATTTACACAGCTTCTTACATTGTCGGATAAAAATCGTGCAGTGCATGGCCTTCCAGGAATCGAGCAACCGCAGCAGCTGCGCTCCGTGCACACGCGCAAACACACACACACACACACACACACACACACTTTTGCAAGCCTTGGCGTATCCCACGCTTAGACACCAGTCCATCAAGCTATATACGACTGCTTTTTTCTGCTCTCCTCTCGCTCATACACACACACACACACACACACGCACACAATCTCTCTCTGGTTCTCCGTGCTCCTCGGGAACGCTCCGTTTTCTCTTCTCTCTGGCTCTCGCAGAGCATCGGCGGCGCTATCGGCTATCGTTATCGCAGCAGTGCCGTGGCCAAGCTTAAAATAAAGAGCGCATCGCGCGCACGCCGCGGAATATAAATTCAGCGGCGGCGCCTCCTCCTTCGGGCGTCTTGTCGCTATCTCTTTCTTTCTGGAGGGTCCCAGCAGCATCAGAAGCTCGACGCGATGGCCTCGTTTCGTCGAGCTCCTCGTCGCTTAGGTATATGCACTGCACACATACGCTGTGGCTCGCAAACCTTTTGGCTGTTGAAGGAGGAGGCCGGGTGTATATATATATATAGGCGTATGCTGCAGCAGAGGTTAACCTGCTTTACAACAGGGCTTACTTTGCAAATCTTTGAGGGCTTATGCTTAGGAAGGAAAGCTTAATCTCACACTTGGGCCATTATTATTGGGACTTTTAAAAATGCTCTATATATATAGTGGGAAAATTGTAGGCGGGGTTAGAACATGGGGTCTCTTTGGTCTCGTGAGCGTTATTCTAGTTTGTGTACCATGGGACCAGTGTCGACGCGACGGTTTCTCTCGTGTGGTTATCCAAGGCCGGCGCTACACGTGCCGACCTGCGCACGCAGTTGTTATGATCGTGTTTGGCTACCTGGTCCCCGAAGCCTGACTCAGTCAAGGGCGTTTCCTACATTCAGGCAAAGGTGAAAGGACACGTATAAGCAGTTCAAAACAGTACACAATTCTATTACTCTGTTTTCGGGTTATTCCGGGAATAATATACCTTCGGGTAAACCCTATATAGTGGGAATCGGGCTACAATGTGTCACATATGTACTTTGTTCGAGCAGAAATGGGACATGCGTCAGTAAAGCTGTGACTGCATTACAAGCAATATTTTTTAAGCAAGCGGGATAAATACTTATCTATATTGCAGATTCTGACGATGTCGGCTGTAGGAAGGTTTGTTTACGAATTCGGGTTTCTCCGTTGCGGTATCAACTCAATGAATCATGAATCATAATAATGCAATCATTGTTTTGAAGGACTGCAAAAATTTGTTAGGTTGTTTTAGTAAAACTGACCTTATTCCAAGATAACAACTTTGTGTAGCGTGTATAAAACTCGTACACGTAGATAATTTAATATTAGGGATTGCTAACCGACTTGTACGTACAATTGGATCTGTAATTGCAAACAGACATAGAGTTTATCCAAGGATCGTAAAGTCGAGCGATGCTCGGATAATCTCTCGATAACCGTTGACACTGGGGTAGCCCTTTAAATGCCCTCGCTCTCTTAGCCCGCTAGCTGTAACCGCGCGATCCGCAACCCCCTCCCGCTCTTCACCGCGCACTGCGCGACGTAACGGTCATACACGCGCTCATTATACCGTGTCCTGCGTCGAGATATACCGCTTTCATCCTTGGGAAGCGCTATACGCTCCCGCGAGCAAGAGAGAGAGAGAGAGAGAGAGAGATCGATCGAGGCCGCGGCTACCGCGCGCTCCTCGTTATAAAAGGTTCCGATCGTCCTTGGTGAATTCTTCAAAGGAGGTAAAGAAGAAGAGAGAGAAAAACGCCAATAGCAATCCGTTCCCTTCCCTCCCTCCTCCCCCCGTGCGCGCGCGCGTTTATACGATCCGTCCCAGGTATATATAATACCGATCCTTGATTCCACACTCGCTCTTTTTTCATTATCTCTATATAGATACGTGCGCAGTTTTTCTCCATCGCGGCAGCAGCAACAGCAGCTCGTGTTCGCCAGGCTCGCGCGCGCACACATTGCGATTATGTGTCGACTTATATATATACACGCTAGGTGTGCTGGCAAAGAAGTTGCACGACTCTCGCTGTATACGTTCTAAAGAGTTACAGCGAATTAGAGAGAGAGAGAGAGAGAGAGAGAAATGATTCTTAATCATCGGCCAATGAGGCAACGGCATTGGCATTTCATGAGATGTGCTCTCCGCGCACTTTGCTCTCTTGCGCTATAGAGAAATCACAAGCGTTTATAAGCGCCAATTATAATTGTACGAGGAGGATTCCTCGAGCTGCACTGACGCAGGTGTCATATTTAACAGCGAATTATCGCCGTGGCGAAACGCGTCTCGCACAGTCCGATTAATTTAACATTAATTGTATATAAAATGTATATTAGCTGGTAGCGCGCGCTGGACGTGCTGATAAACAAGCTAATTTCGCTGTAATCGCTTATTTAATCACTTTATCTCGTTAATATGCTTCGCATATACATACTCGCTCTTGCAGCGTATACTGGGAAAATATGGTTGCGAATTACGTGCGAAATTATAAACGCGAAGATTTCAAAAGAAGCGAATTCGAACTGTAGGATCAAAAGATACATTTATAGATGCACAGCATTTTATTCTATTCATATACATCGAATGCAATGACACTTGCTTTCTATCAAGTGCTCGCGCGTCCCTCTTACGAAAGATCACGTAATATGTAGTCGAGAGTTGTATAGATATGGGCAACCGAACACGATATGAAAAAACTCATATATATACTAAACGCGAGAGAAAAAAAAAAGAGAGAACCGGTAATACCTATACATCGGAATATGCAATATCGCTTTGCGGGAACAATTTGCGATTCCTGTATCGAACTTTGCACCATCTCGTCGGGAATCCTCGCAGCTGCACGTTTAGCCTTACTCGCGGGCTAAAACTGGAGCGCGACATACGCACGCATATAAGAGCGCGTGCGAGGGCCACCGCGTGAATAGCGGATCATCGCGAGTACGACATCCGCGCTCGCACAAGGATACACCGAGCGAGCGTCCTTGCTGCAAAAGTGCACCGCAACCCGGCGATAAACCTTGCGCGCGACGTTTTATTTCTTAATAAAGCCGAGTTGGCTGTGAGACGGCGCTACTATATGCGCGGACACAGCCGATGACGAAAGCAGAGAGGATACGACAATGGAGGCCGTGGTCGCAGCCGCGGTTGCGTTCTCCAGCTCGTCGATATATATACGCGCGAACGCAAAGGACACTCTCTACACCATGCAGCAGCGGTCGTGCGTAAGCGACATGTACGCGGTGGCGTGTGTATATTATACGAGCCCGCGCTGCTACTGCTACGAGCTCTCCTGACCTACGTTCGACCTCGGCCCAACACTGCAGAATCGACTGTCCTCCTTTTGGCAGCTCTTGTCCGACATATATATGTATATATGCGTGTGTATAACGTGCATGCGCGCCGTGCTATCCATCAGGGACGTGCTCCACCTTTTCTTTAGACTCTACGCGCGTTGATCTTCTCTTCCCTCTATGCGACGAATACTTTTTCGATTGCTGTACCCACGGTTATACTCGTCATTGATATACTTATCTGCCACGCGTGAGTAAACAACGTCGTCCGTGTAAGCGCGTGCGGGTGATATTTCTTTTTTTGTACACCGCGTCCGAGCTGCTGCAACGCGCGCGACGAGAGAAAGGGAAAGGCGTTGATTCGCGCTAATTGCGGTGCGCGGCCACCCGAGCGAGTTGAAGAAGTTTCACGGACAATTATCGCTTTTATTGCGTTACATCCTTCGCCTCGTTGTGGCCGATATATGTGTGTGTTATATACTTTGACGGCGTTCGGTTTGTTTTGCGCGTCTCGATATGTGTATTATCTCGTTTGTTCGGAGCGCATGCAGCGCTTAACTATATATATATATATATATATTGAAATACCAATGGAGAAAGATCGCCCCTGGCTGCAAGCAAGTGCGAGAGATGTTTTATCTCTCTCTCTCTCTCTCTTTTTTATGTACTTGTCAAAGTGAATTATGCGCTTTCTTTGGCTGTAGAGCGTTATGCGATTACGAGTTTGGAGGTATATGGCCGATGACTAACGATGTTTTATCAGCTATAGATTAGGAATGTATATTCGAATATACTTATCAAGTATCTTGTGTTGAAGTTAAAATGGGGGTCCCTTTACTTTACCGAAAAGAAAACGTTCTAAACATATAGGCTTTCATATATTAACAAATTGAGATCGGTAATAAACATTAGTTTTCTTTTTAAATCTAAAATTTGAAAATCCGAGCTCTCAAATATATAAGTGGCTTACCGTAGAGGATAATTATAATGGTTTCATGTAAAACTTAATATGTAATTTATATTGACAGAAAGTACATTATATCATGACTTATTATACAATTAAAGCACTTCTACGTCTTAAACTTTCATCATAAAATACACGTACACATTGCGATAAAAGAAAAGGAAAAAAATCGGATGAACAGCAAGTGAGTGCACGTATAGATCTATAGCTTAGCTATAAGGAGAGAAAAGTTGGTGCCGTGAGAGAGAGAGAGAGAGAGAGAGAAGGCCGGTCGGCGAGTGCGGCAGCGCTGGTACCAACGAGAACCGCGTAGAGCGCGAACTGCCGCCACCTGGCGAACGACCTTCGAAGGCAACTTATCGGTCGGGAGCGCCGGGACACTCTGCGCGCGCGCTGCCACGGACGCGTTACAGCTCTTCGGCAACCGAGTCGCGAGCCCGCGATGGACGACCGCAGCTGTATTCCCATGCGGAGGTCAATCGATCAACCGCGCCGTATAGTTATTACGGCTACTCTTATCGGGCGATCCGAGGCCGTTCTCCTCTTTACCTGCGATTCCTATATTTCTACGCGGCTTGAGCACTGGTATATAGGTGCAAACATGACTTTTAGCCTCTCGATGATATACTCTTTTTTGTCTCGTTCACTCTTTTGCATTAGCTTGCGCTATGGTGGAGGTGTGAGAGTTTGCCAAGGAGGATGTGAGTAAGCTGCATACTGGGTGGTACCTGGTACCGTGTTCTTCACTTCTGGAAAATCTCAGGCAGCTTCGAATCGTCCACCATTTGGAAGCAAATATTTCCTTCATTTTCACTGCCCACGAATATAATTTGAAATTCAACTCGGAAAAAATGATATTCACAGGTATATCTCCAAAGTTTTGCAATTTAGTATAAGGATCCTTTATGTATCCAGCCGGCTCCACAGTTATGCGATTAAACGCAATTGAAAGTTTAGCGAACCTCCTTTCTCCTCCGCGCGCGAAAGAGAAAAGCTCTGCATTCGATTTCTCTTGCAGCTTTTGTCCCTTTCATCTCCCGCGCCTCACTCAATATTGTTATACTCTAAATCATTGCTTTCAATTGTTTACTATATATTAACAAACTAATTGTTTTCGATTGAAACCGACTTGCACGAGTAATCTAATCAACATCTAAATATATATATAATAAACCGACACAACGATAATGACGCGCAGATCTATATATGAGTCCGTGTCGCGCGTTCGCCGGGGTCTCCGAACCGTCGATTGCGCTCGGTGGCTGCTGCTGTCGTTGTTCAACCGACGTTAGGCTCTACCGATCGGCGCCGAGAGGTGCGCAGATATCGCGACCGTATAGCACAAGGGACAGAGGGAGAGGGAGAGAGAGAGCTTGCGTCCATCGAGTGCACGCGTCATGCAAACACGCGAGGTATATAGGTCGAGAGATGTTGCTGAACTCTCGTGATGCTCCATCTCTGTCTCGCTGTAGTCTATTATATCCCCGGCTCTCTAGCGCCTTTATTCTCCGCTGTAGCGTAACGTAACACATATATTTTTCTGTGTGTGTGTGTGTGTGTGTTTGTATCGGTGGTAACGGGGAGATGGGACACGACTACTACACACCGAGAGCTGCCCTCTTCTCTTCATCCGATAAAATCGCCCCGCGTCCCGCGTCTCTGCGAGCGACGTGGCTCTTTTCTCTATTCTGGCGTTATTACATTATCTTTTGTGTGCGCGCCGAACGCTCCTCGTCTTTGATACTCTACTCTTTCTCTCTCTCTCTCTCTCTCTCTTTCGCTTTTTGTTTGTTCGATGACTACATAGTGTATACCGGGGATATATCCTCGCGCTGTACTGATTAAAGAGCTGCATTGTAATTTGCTTCTTCTCTTCCTCTATTGTTTGACTATAGTTTCTGGATGCTCCTTTCTTCTCTCTGTATATAGCTGAAGATCAATTCTCGCTGTAGCAATTTCAACTTGAGATGTATATTCATATTTTTTTAACAGAGGGGCTGATTGCACGTAGAAAGAATATTTTCGTTAAATTATAGTTTCGGTAAATTACGACTTTATTATGTGGCTTATAAAACTTGGTTATTTCCTACTAACTTAATGAGGTATTCCTACAGTAGCAAGTATGCAATTGTCTTAGAATTCCATCACTTACGAAAAATTTAAATGCTCATACCAATGTTAAGTATGTAAGCTTAAAAAAACATTTTTCTTCAAAATTTACAAATTTTTTGTTAAACAAACTTGCTTTCCAGCACAGTTTTAATTTACATATACCAGTGAAACAAAGTTATCGTCGTTATTATGAAATGGGAAAGGTCAACGAAGCAAAATGTAATTGACACGTTATTCGCGAGTAATTTCACTCGCAGACTGAATACAAATTTTCTCTTGACAATAATTTCTAATTTAGTATAAGTAAATGCAAAGTGTGTGCACTTTTCTCGTTGGGATATCAACAGCGGTAAAGTTATCGCTGCGCGATAAAAAAAAAATTTGTATTATATAGCAATACCTTTTACATCATGGTGACGAACTATACGATAACGTCAGGCGTATTTCATCGCGAAGGCCATGTGAGTTCTTTCACAATAGCGCAGTATGAATTTTAATCGTTTCAGTGCATAATTTTTTAAATTTACCTCTAATGCCGCGCACAATGCTATCTGTACGTTTAAATATATAAAAAAAAAGGTTCGTTTAGAAATTTAAAATAATAATTGTTCTATGGTAATTTCTTAGTTGTAGATACATTCTTCTCGCGGTTATGTTCATATTTGAATGCTGCTGCGCAAGAATATATGCCTATCTCAATGTTCATCAAATAATGTTAAGTTTATTCTGTTATACAATTTGGTCGTTTAGTACTTATTTTTTATGCATTTGCGGTCGAACATCTTTATTGCTAATTCTTAAACATGCTTTATATAACTTATCGAGCTAAAGCTAACAACAAGGTTTGCATAATTTTGTTTTTTTATTATAACAACCAATAAAATACATTCCTAAGTGACAGCTATATGTCTAGATATATGTAGAAAGCTATTAAGTTTGTTTTTTAAAATAATGAAGTGATACATAGTCACTCGTTGCATTCTTTATATAGATGTGTAGTGCTAGTTTATTAACCTCTCTTGAATTTATAAATGCAAGATTGCAATATCATTTATACACGATTAGATGTATAATTGGATTTTGTGTAATTAATAGCAGCTGTATTATAGAGAAGAAGTAAAACGTATGCGAATCCTTTGATCGCGTGGCAATTACATCAATTATTGATTCTATACTCTTTATCGTAGATAATAGTCAAATTTCGGCATACTCCATTGCACATAATGATAAGCGTGATAACTTCTCGGAATGGATCAATATTACAGTTCAAAAGCGTAAGGATGCGTTCGGCTGATTCGGGAAGACGTAGCTCGCGCAGCAGCGGCGCTTAAGTAGGCCGCCGAGGCGGGGCCAGAACCACTAGCAGCAGCAATTCGGTATGAAGCGTCGGCAAGGTCCCTCGCGACCCGAGCGCCGTACAACTGACCTGGCACACAACTGCGCACCGTGCACGCGGGAACTTGCATCTCCTTCATGTCCGCGCTACTGCGTATTTCGTTTTGTTCATTTACAAATAAATCGATCGCGGTCGGTCCCGCTGACTCACCGATCGATCGGTTCTCCACCCTTCCGTCATCCTCGTTCGCTTGTACATACATACACACGGTCCCACTTTCCCTTTTATCCCCTTTCTCCTCATCCTGTAACTTCCACCGCTATGTCCTGCAGCTGATCGCGAGCGGCGATTCCTTCCTCCTCCCCCTTCCCTGCCTATGGCGCTCACTCGGCACCAGCAGCCCCACCTCTGTATTACAGCGAGGAAGAACACGCGACTCGAGCGAGTTTCGCGGGATCGAAGACCTCGTCCGTGCGATCGTAGAGCTCGTATCTTCCGTCTCTCCGCCTCCGCGGCGGCGCGCGCGTGCGATTCTTCTCCCGGCTCTTCTAGACTCTCTCTACTCTAGGCTCTGCACGATCTCTCTCTCTCTCTCTCTCTCACACTCGCATTGGCTAAGCTTAGAACTGCATCGCGGCTCTGGTCGGCGGCGGCGGCGGCGGCGGAGCAGCTTAGCGTCGATTAGACTAGTCTAGGTGCAGCGGCCGCAGCGGTGGCGCGTGCTCCAACGTCTCTGCTGCACACGTGCGGCGGCTCTCAGCTCACCGCCCCGAGTTCATAATACCTATATACATAGACGCAAGAGCGAGAGTGTCGCGGTTAGTGAACTCGCGAGCGAGCGAGCGACGCGCGCGCGCGGCTTTCACTCGGCTCTCTCTCTCTCTATCTCCCTGAATCGGCGCCGCGCAGTTTCTGCTCTTCCGGGTCTCTCTTTCTCTCTGTCTGTGTGTGTGCGCGCGACGATGATGCCGATCAGTCGTTGCAGCAGCATCGGTGAGTCGACGCGCGAGTTCACGTGAGTTTGTACGCTATACTTTGACCGAGCGATCGATGCTGCTGCTGCTTGTAGTGCTGGGGGTGCTGGTGCAGCGGAGAAGTGCCTTACCGAGGATCCAGGCCGTGAGTAGTTAAACAGTCCGAGTATATACAATATTAGTGTTCCCGGTGAACGCGAGTTGTTGTTGCTGCGGAGCGCGCCGACGACGACGACGACGACGACGACGACGACGACGACGACGTGAGCTGCGGAGAGTGCAGTGAACGCGCGGGTGCAACGAACTCCCTCCTTCGCTATATATATATGTGTGTGGGTATATGTATATGTATATGTTACCACGAGTCTCCCGCTCTATACTAGCTGCGCGGCCTTTTACCTATCGCTCTCCCTCTCTCTCTTTCACTCCCCCCACTCCGCAGCGTGTGCCATATATTTATGTCACTTTCTAGCGCTCGCGGCGGCGGCGGCGGCTCGACTGTGCAGCTCGTTGATATTTTTTTTTTTCTTTCTCTCGTTCTACCGCTCCTCCACCTCCTTCTCTTCTATTTTCGCCTTTACATTTCACTATATTTATATATATGCGCGGTAGCCAGCTTTCTTCAGCCGCTGGATAGTTGCAGTTTAGCGCGTGTACACAGAGCGGCGGCTTTTTCCTCCGTTTTCGATCTTTCGTGGGAGCGCGAGACGTGATTTATTTGAGCCTATGCGTCCTGTACAGCGCGTCGCGAGCGAGTGCCGCATAGCTGGTGCTGCAGCCGATTTGGCCGGCGCTGTTATACTGCTTATTTGGCGGAACGAGATGTAACGCGAGAGTCTATAATGACATTAGAACATTGACGCCGCTGCTGTAGCTGCTGCTGTTGCACTCGCGCTTCCGTTTCGCGATCACTTTCATGGCGCAATAAATAATGGCGCGGCGACGGCGGCGGTTTCGAGTCTGTGCGTGTGTGTGTGTGTTTTGTGCGTATACGCGTGCATATAGCGTCGAGGAAGCTGAGACGTATTTTTAGACCGGCAACAGTGTGCAGACTTGTGACTGTATATAGAAAGTGCGGAAAGTACTCATTTGACCAGAGTGATGGTGTCGCGTTCGTGATACTTTCATGTGAATTCGATTTTTCGACCGATGCATGTATATGTATTGAAAGCAAAAGTTCGTATATAATACACTTTTCACCACCGTTTATCGTTGAAACATTTTCATATTTATATATATACATATATATGTGTTTGTTTTTCCTTCTGTTTTTTCTTCTTATATAGATTTCTTCGTTTTTTAGCTATAAGACTAATATAGATCTACTCCCAGTCTAACTTGTGATTTAAGGTTATTATAATCGTGTTTTATTTCTCCGTAATGTTTTGAGAAATATTTCGAACATATTAAGAAATATCCATTGCGCGCTACCATTGCTGTATAGCAAGTTTTATGTATATAGCTAATACGAATAAATGTTTGCAGTACAATGCTTTAAAATATAAATTGATTATTGACCGTTCCGCCGGACTACACCGCTGCAGGTATACATGAAAAATCTCACGTCCATTCGCCCATAAGTCCTTGAACGCGGGCATTCATCAGCTGTTGGAATCTAAACTGTCGCGCCTGCAAGATATACAATCTCCGCGTAGTTGATGCAGCAGCCTATAAATGCAGCGGCTCCGCTATCGTGTGACATAAGCATTCGCGGCGCGTCGTCGTCGTCGTCGTCCAACGCGCGATATGCACATTTCGCTCTGCGCTCCGCGTACAATGTATTCGCTCCTCTCTCCGCACCACCTACCGAAACTTATATATACACATATATATATACTTACTGCAGATTTCGAAACGACCGGCCGGCGCTTCTATTCTCATCTAGATCGACCTTTTCTCGGCTATAAATTATGGCAAGCGCGCAGCCTCTTCGTTCGGCGGCGTCTTTTTTTATCCCACGTGCTCTCTCTCTCTCTCTCTTCTTTTGTGTTTTCATATACGTGCACAGTGTAACTGCAGGTGTGGGTGACGTTACGCGGAGCTTACTCGTCTACCGCGAGCTGTTGTGCTGTGTTGCAACGCTGCGCGACTCTCCGGCAGCGTGCAGGTCGTCGGCCTATATATTGCGCGGAGGAAGTGCGCTCTCTGCGCCTGGAATGACGCGATCTTTTCCAGACACGCGCCCCGGCCAATGTCCTTTCGCCTAATTGGCGCCTCTCGCGAGAGCTCTCTCGCTACTTTTTTTGAATTTGACTATCTATTTCGCTACTTGATGGGTCGCTATTAATCTTATGATTCCCGGTAGAAGAGCAGGGGGCGGAATGCTAATAGGAACGTAAATTATACCTAAACTAGTCGATGATTTCACGAAGAAGGTTCGTGCAAATTAATATTGCTAAAAGCTTATTTTATGAATGTTCTTTGAATTTTTTACAATAGTTTGTTCGAGCCACGGATTTCGCGGTTCAAAATATGAACCTTGTCGTAATTAATTTGTATCGAACGAACAGTGAAAATATTGCGAGTATACCGAGATTAAAATCTATAAGAAAGATTTGCGCAATCAATTGTAGTAGAATGTGTTGGCAATATCCGCGATATTATCTATGATAATGCGGATGCAAATTCATCTGATTCTTTACAATCGGATTTGAAAATTATCATAGTTATCCGTTTCATGGAAAATAGATATTTTCGATATACAAGTGCCCAAAGCAGGGATTTCTCGCTTTGCTCGGTCAACAAATATTATACACTCTTGTTAGGTGAATCTGCTTTGCGCACACGTATATCGAATCCCATTTGTTTAACTGCATGCGTGTGAGGATAGCTCGACTTTTCAGCAAATGTCCCTCGAAATCCACGCCTCCCGCGAAGAAAACTAACACGACACAAAGTGTATTCATTATATTATGAATAAGCAATATTCCGCTGTGATTCTTCATTGAGGAGTTAACAAAAAGTTTATTTGTTTTTCACGCAATATTGCGAGCACGTGAGTTGTACTAATTGTCGCAAGGAAAAACTTGCGAACTGGATAACGCGTATGAAATTTCCAAATGACCTTCGCTGTTGACACAAGGCGATCGCTTCGTGTAGCAATTTCGTCAAATGCTTTCGAAAGCATGTAGTTTTTAGTTGCACTTAGACTACGTATCAGTTATTACTGCTGAAGACAGCTTTTTCGCTTGGTATGTACATGTACGTAGTTTTTTTTTTGGACACTCTCAAGGATCTTACCGATGGCTTTAAGAGATTTCGAGAATCCAGCCTAGTCCCCAATTGATGAAACCATAATAGATATAGACAGATTTACCTTATAACATGGAAATAATTATTTTTAACCAATGTTAGTTAAGAGTATATCTATCTGAGAAACAGATTTTTTTTATGTGCGCATTCGAAGATTTATACGCATACGCTAAAGATGGGATCATTAACGAAAAATATATAGTTTTTTATACGATTTATAAGTATCGAAAAAAAAAAGAAGAAAAATTAAATTGATAGATATATTTAAAAAAATGTATGTCGACCCTTTTCAAACTTGTACTATTAGTTCTTGACCGTAAATCTCTTGCATATACTAAAAGAAAGTATAATAAAAAAAAAATATATATATATATATATCTGCATGAAACCGAGCCGTATTATATGCCACTATAATGGCTAAACAAGTTTGCAATAGCCGATATTATTAAAATATGTCCTAAATCCTGTTATAAAAGCAAGCCCAATTAATGGTCGATCTTATGGTCTGTCAACAGCCTGAACAAGATGCACGCGATGGACAGCAGCGGCGGCAACGGAAAGAAAGCCGTGGATCCAGCGGGCGAGTCGAAGCAGCACGCCGATGACGAGGACTCGCGCAAGTCGCCCAAGGTGCCACAGAGCCAGCAGAACGGGGCGGCCCTGCCCGAGGAGACGGCCTCAGCCGACCGGAAGCTCCTCAACTGTCCGGCCACCGGTCCGACATCCAAGAAGGACAAGAAGGAGCCGCTCGCCGAGATCGAGGCGAATCGACACCAGCCACAGGTACGACCACATTCATATATATATATATAGACAGTAATCGCGAACTCGCTCTTATAATCTGCGGAGACTCTCCGTGTTTTTCACCCGAGTTCGTTGCTTATACGCCAGATCAAACGAGTTAATGATTACAAACTGATTGTGCGGAAGTAAATCGATAAAGTCATTTCGTCCGGTGACAAAATAGTAATTGATCAATATTCGTATATCACCTCTTGCGCGTGTAACGTGCACCTGAGCAAAAATCAATGCAGCACTTACCATTCGTAACATAAATATGTACTAATAATGCCTGGCATGTGATCTCTGAATAAAAAAATATATTTCCGGATAATATAGAAGTGAATAAGAGAAATATACACTTGAAATAATATCAGTTTGGTATCTTATATAGATAATTGAAAGACGAAGTATAGAAGTACTATTTGCATTTGGGATTTGCACAATTTCAAGTATTTATTTAGTCATTATTAATTATTCAGGATCCGCGGACGGTAGTTGGTCATGCTCACAATACATGCTTTTATACAATAAATTATATAAAGTTTTTTTTTAACTACAATGAAGTAAATGATTTGATTTATGAATATGAATTCAAAAGACACAACTAGATGAGAGCAAGTTTGTCAACGCACTTAATCTGCAGGCGGTCGGGTTGACACCATAATATATAAACTTGCATATGAGAATATTTAATAAAAGTAAACTTTCTGGGGGAAAAAATGAGCCTGGCCGCGCGTCTCGACGCTAAGTTGCATCGCGTTACCACTGGACTTTAAACAGACGTTCGCTCACTGCCATAATCGTTCCGCAACTAAGCCCGAATCATCTATTTTTCAGTCCCTCTCCAAATCGTCGAAGCTCCAGTCCGAGCAGACGACGACGACGACGACGACGACGGCGGCGTCGGCGCCGAGCAAACAGGGCAGAGCCTCGAGTCAACGCGGCGCCTCTGCCAGGATGCAGCAGCAGCAGCAGCAGCTCCTACAATTGCAACAGCAGCAACAGATGTCCCAGCAGCAGCAGCAGCAGCAGCAGCAGCAGCAGGACGAGGAACACCGCGAGCAGCCAAGTCGGGAGACGAGAAAGCGTCGATCGGCGGAGGCTGCGGCTGCGAGTGGCGCCTCGGGTGGCGGTGCTCACCACAGTCTCGCCTCGAACGGCAGCTCCTCGCCGAAGAAGGCCTGCCCCGACCAGAGGGAACAGTTCATCAACTCGCTCATTGGCTCCGACAAGTTCACCGCGGATCAGCTGGCCGTTAGGGCCGAGCAGCTTCGCGCCGAAGTCCAGGTTTGTCACAGCTCCCTCTCTCTCTCTCTCTCTCTCTTTCCCTGTCCGTGTATGTACATAAAACCTCTTTACCTGCATTTGAAATACTATATACATAGAACTACTTTTATGCATTAAATTAGAGTCGAATCATCGCTACACACAACGACAGAACTTATTTATATCAAATTGCTATCAATGAATCTTACATTTCATTAGAACAAATCACTTTAACTGTGCACAAATATCATTATGTATAAAAGCAATGACTACCGAAATATCCGTATACATGGCCATGACTATATCCTCGATTCTCTGGTGCGCAGGACCTCGACGAGCTCGCGCGCGCCAAGGAAATGGAGTGGAACGAGATTCTGAGCATGCGGAAACTGAAGGAGGAGGCGTACCTGCGCATCGAGCGCCGTCGTCAAATAATGGGCTTCATGGAGAGCAACGGGCCGTTCAGCGGTGAGGGCCTCCTACCCCCGGCGAGTCTCGCCCTCGTCCAGCAGCAGAACAACGACCCCACGAGCGGTGGCGGCACCGGTGGACATTCGAACAAGGACGCCAGACCCTTGTTGATCGTGCCCAAGGAGGAGCGAGCCGATAGCGAGTCGCGCGACACGTCGCCTGTCGTCAAGCGCGAGAGGGCTTCCAAGTCGCAACCGAGCCACCAGCAGACCATCACCCACAAACACCAGCAGCACCACCAGCAGCACCACCAGCAGCAGCTGCAACACCAGCAGCACCAGCAGCAGCAGCAGCAACAGCCGCAGCTAGGGGAGAACGGACCGAAGCAGATCGTCGACGCCCAGAGTCCTGAGCACAGACAGATCGGCGAGGGTAGACAGGGACCGATCGTTGACGTTCGATCCATCATAGCCGACTATAGACTACGACATCCCGAGACAGTTACCAGACGGTCAGTCCTCAGCTTTTTCTCTTATACGAACATGAAACGATTTTCGTTCCTTCATTAGTATTATTATTCTCGTGCGCAGCCGAGAAACAAAAAAACTAATAGATTGTATTGACGTTTTCAGTAGAGGCCGCAGAATGAGGAATTCAGTCAACGTGGGCCTTGGGGCTGGTGGTGCGATGGTCGAGACCGTGGGAAATATGGACTCCCGACCGTCTAGTACAGATTCCTGCAAGAGTAATTCCAATGCAAACGATCCTAATAACGCGATGAGTTTTAAGGATGTATTGATGCAGTTTGCTAAATTAAGCCAACAGCAAGGTAAGTGTTTTTGGTTTTATTTTTCTTTTTTGTAATACTTGATTTCATAGTACGAACTGAGCGTCAACGATGTGGTCTGTACGAAAGATAACTAAAAAAAAATAATTTCAAGTCAATGTTATATTGCTACTTGAGTATAAGCTCGGAAGCTTTTCAGCAGAATCATTTGAGTTCGAGTAGACGGAACCACGTTCGAGATGCTCGATTCGAAACTCGTACATCTGACTTTATTTTAATCAGCGATAAATACGATTAAAATCAAATGGCATATCTCGTGTTCTGTAGGAGAGCCAATAAAAACACCTCAAAATTATCCAGACGTTACGCTGCATCCGGTCGCCGCGGCACCGACGACACAAAATTCCGTGCCCCAGGCTACGGGCTCGCTTCTTCATGGCATTCTCACGAAATCACAGTCGCCGAGGCCGACTACGTTTTCGCCGACTCTGGCCAGGCTGCTCACAGCCCCGGAGAGAGAAAGAAACACGCCAACGATCACAGCGACTCCTCATCAGACGGCCACGCAACATCTCTTACAGACATACCAAGGCGCGAGCCCTGTCTCGATCAGTGATTTTCTCTCCTCTTCTAAGGTATTATATACGTCATTTTCTGGATATAAAACACTATTATTGTTCTGCTGAGACAATATTTTCTCAAGTACCTAAAATATATATTTTTTTTATCTTTTTCAGGCTCGAACGGAAATCACGATAACTCCAGTTGTTAGTAACCCAATACAAACGCACTCCAATAATTTGATTCACGTTGTAAGTAAACATTTTTTAAATTTTTGACAATTTGAATTTCTAAAGTATAGTGAAGAGCTTAACTTGGTATTCTTTTATTTTCTTAGGATGATGTAGAGGAAGACACCTCGATTATTGAAGAAAGAGACTCAAGGCTTTCTATGGGAAGTAGAGATAACAGAGAGGACAGAGATAGTCCACCACGTTGTCAAGGCTGCCATGAGCGATCGGCACAATTTGTTTGTGCTGGATGTGGGAATCAGTGGTACTGTAGTCGCGAATGTCAGGTAAATAACATAATATTTAATTTAATCAGCAGTATATTGTATGTCGTATACTAATTACAGTTCGAACAATCGAAATTTTTGTTGAAAATGAATATTTAATATTTGGCATTATTTTTAGGTTGCAGCTTGGGATGAACACTCGGAAGTATGTTCCGGATAGGAAAAGGTTGAAAAAGTTAGCGTGAAATTGCAAATGAATCTAGTCAAGAGAAAAAAGCTGAGAAAAAGAATGTAGAGAATGAAAAGAGAGATAAAGAACGGAGACGCAATCGTTGGGCGTGGTATATATTTTTATGAATCCTTATTGTACGTGTGATTGGATCAGCTCGTCATAATGCAAAGGACCATATTTGTACCGAGCTGAATTAGACTTTAAACGCGTTTTACCCCACATATTGGAAGTTTCTCGTGAGCGTTCATTGGATGTGCATTGTTTTTTATGTTTCGTTGGCACTTTAAATCAATGTGATCAGTTTAGTTTTTTTTTTTAAGAAATGTAGTACAATACATCAAAATTAATTTAGTTTAGAATTTATGTATAAAATTTGTGACGTTTAAAACAAATTACATTGCGAGTGATAATTTAAACGCCCAGAATTGTAGGTTAAACGACATTGTACATAATTTTATACGAGTTTGCTGATTCCACGTTCAGCGTAAGAAAAGTTCTGAGCGTTGGTAAACAAAGTGCCATGTGTAAGATTCGTTCTTTAAGATTGGACAGTTACGTCAAAGAAACATTTTCTTACCAGCCAGAGTGCAAGTAAATTTTGTAATTTGATTTTTATTTGTACTTTTTTAAACTAGAGATATGTTTTTGTTTCAATAAATGCACTTTGCTATTTTGCGTATCATTGAGCCATCTAGGAAAATTACAGTGAGAGTCAAAAAATACAGACAGTTGGTTAAAAGCAGAAGGTATATTATAGGAAAATATTTATCTCTTGATATAATTTTCTTGATGTTGCTCTAAAATACGCCGAAATTCATGACGTACACAGCCATTAAACTTTTAATTTATAATGCGTGCCAGGGCATGCACTCGTACCAAACAGCTATTTTATACCATATTTGTTACCAACGTAAAAAATTTAGATTTATCAAAGCATTAGCCTTAGCTTAGATATTAAGGACCTTTTGTAACATCGTTGACGATGCGTCGCTAACGTTGATAGAAACGCCTGTAACGTTACATTATCCATCGACAATTTGTCCCAGAATAATCTGTAGTCCAAAGTTCCTACAGGTACATACACGCAACATTACGTATATTTTTCCCATTTATGAAGCAAACCAAAATAAAGTTTTTAATCGTGCTCATGAGTGTATTTATTTTAACCCTTTATAAATTTCAGAAAAGAAAACCAATCATTTACATACATCTTGTTCAATACTCTAATGGATAAAAATATAACTTTCTATCTCGATGATTTATCCGGTTATTTGAAAATTGAAAATTGAAATGCAAATCGACATAGTTTTGTGTAGATTGCGCCACCTCTGCAAAACAGCTGATCTGCAGCTCCTCGGTTATCCGTATATTGATTTTTGTTTTGACTTGGTTAGAATATCCTATGTCAATATTTACTACTTTGCTTATAGTGCACTATATTAGGTAATGCAAAGATTCATGGTTTCAAAATGTCTTATTCTCAAACTGATTATACTGAACTAACAACTTTAGCTGAATTAGCAGGAATTCATGCAAACCCTGGAGTTTACAGGTAGTTTTACATATACAATATATATTATAACCTCTTATTCCACATATTAATTTTCATTCTTTTACAATACATTATTATTTTGCAGAATATTAATAGAACTACTGTCACTACAGGTTTCTCCAGAAGATATATATGTATTACTTAGACAAATTTCTCCTTTGCCCCAACAAAGAAAGAGAATTTCAAGTACTTCAAAACAAAAACCATTGGAATAATTACATATTTGCAGTATTTTACTTTGATTATTTTTAATAAAAAATCTTAAATTTACATGATATTTATAAAATTTAGCATAAAATGAGTTTATGTAAAAGTACTTAACATTAAAATAAATCTAAATATAAATTACATTTATTTATAATGTTCACTTCCATCTCGTGCAAGCTTATCAGCCATTTCGTTTCCATGAATTCCAATGTGACCTCGAACATGATTCTAAAAACATGTTATTTTAAATAATGCATAGATATTTATAATGAAAAACTTTTTGCATACCCATGATACTGTTAACGGGGCAAGTGCTTTTTCCATTTCTATAAGTTCGTCTTTATTAATAACAGGTTTTCCACCAGTTGTTTTCCATCCACATTTTTTCCACTTTGGCATCCATTTTGTTATACAGTTAATAAGAAACTGAGAATCTGTACTGATTTTTAGCATTTTTATACCAGCTTTTTGTGCTTGCTTTGCTGCAACTGTCACAGCTTGAATTTCAGCCATGTTATTTGTTGCACGTCCAATTACAGGCTGAGATATATTGCTAAGTATAATGTACATGATTTAGATTACTATTAATTCAAAAAATATTAATTTAGCATTTACTACTCCATAATTTTGATTGATATAGTTATAAGTTAAGCAGCTTTAATGATTCAAATAATAAAATATATTTATGGAAATAAAATTGAAGTGAATACCGAAGTGTAATATACACTGAAACTTATTTTTTGCTAGTTTTATTCTATTCTACAAATTTACTTATAGCTTTATAAAAGTTTTTAGTAGAAACAATAGTACTTACAGAGCATGATTATCAGAAAACCAAACGCCAACACCTGCTTTTGCATTTCCTCTACCATTAGATGTACATGCACCATCAGTATATACTTCAGTAAAACCATTTTCATCAACTATAAAACCATCTTTATTCTAGACATAAAATAATAAAATAATCTTACATTTTGAATTGCAAAAAGAATTAAATTAACAAGAATAACGAGTAAAATTTCACCTTCGCAGTAGAAGATTCACTTAATTTTTCTAACTTTTTCTTTTTTAAAGAAATATTTTCTGATTCATCTTCATCACTACTACTACGAGTTGACAGTAGCCTTTTTGATGAACTACCTTGTAAACTATTACTTTTACCAAGAATATATGTCTTTTGTGTAGGATAAAGTGAACTTTTTTTTATTCCAGAAGAAGTTGGAAATGAGGATGCACCAGACTTCTGTTTTATGAAATTTTCTGCTTCAACTTTAGAGCCAAATTTCTTATATATAGGACCTGGAAATTGATGCACTTGTGCTTTGCATTCATTCCTAGACAAAGAAATTAAATATGCATTGCGATATATTTTTTAAGATATAATATAATGAAAAATTAAAATTTTTTTACCAAGTCGCGTAAATTCCAGGTTGTCGACCTTTTGCTACTGCATAGAAATTCATGATACTTTTAACACAGTTGAATAAAATAGAAAACTCAAATTTCGTCCGTTTATAAGGGAGAACAAAAAAAAAATTTTGCATACTACCAAACACAATTGGAATAAAGAAATAAATACAAAGACCTAAATAAGTAAATGAGTGGAATTTAAGTATATAAATCAAAAATATTTAATTAAAATAAAAAGTTAAGATACTGATACATATTACATATTGCAACAAACATTGTAGCAGGGATGCACATGCATCGTACACGATAGATAGTATATATACATAGGTGAAAACATCGATAGGAAAGGCTAGGTCTTACGCTTGTTAAGGCAAAGTTAGGTTATATTTATAAATTAAACGAAGGAATCAAGCGTTTACGATACACGCCATTTTTAATATTAAAATAAACGAGATTTTATTGTATTATGTTTGTTTTATTAATAACAGTTATTCAATATAAAAAAAAAGAAAACAATATCTTAAACAGACTTATTGTAACATTTTTAGTAAACTTTGGTTTTACTAAATTTCAATTTTTGAACAATATAAGACAAAAAGGTTATTTTTCGTTTTAAAAAAATCTCATTTAATCTAACAATTCATGACATTTTTATTCATACATAATGACCTTGGTCTATATACAGGAAAGAAACAACTCGCAATGATGTGCTTGCCACATAAGGCATCCACTTTATGGATGTAGCTGTAAAGATTTTTTGAAGCAATGAGACGTTGACTAAGTTTTTCTTATAATTAATGAGAGCAATATTATTCGTAAATATCTTCTTTGTCTGCAACATAACGCACTATGGCTGCTGGTGTTACAAGTCTTTCTGCATCTGTATCTGGTATTTCAAAACCAAATTCATCTTCCATTGCCATGATAACTTCAACATGATCCAAGGAATCCAGACCAAGGTCGTTTATGAAATGAGACTCCAATGTCAACTGAAAAATATTCGAGAAATTAAATGTAGAAATAAAAATTACACCGTGATACTGCAACACCGATGTACATTTTTATTTTTATATCTTTAATTTTAGGATTTTAGAAATATTACATACTTGAAATAAAGTGTTCTTTATCATATTACAGAAAATTGTACGTCAGTGTATTTAGCAGACACCACGATTCAAGCTAGGTGTTAGCCAATTATCCTCTTCTTGAGAAAGATACAGAATGATGTTTTTACTTCACAAATTATTTATTTTATTAAATACCATACGAAATGAAGTAAATGCATATTATCATAGAATAATTAAGTCAAATACAACAATCAATCCTTTAGTAAATAAGGTACTATTAATCTGTAAAAACCTCTTAACTAAAATCTTTTTCAAAGGCTAACTAAGGTAAATGTGTACCTTTGACGGATCTATTTTATCATAAAGTTTTAGCACCAAAAGAACTCGATCTTGGATAAAAGAAACTGTGAGCGGTGGTTTATCACTGTACTGGCGCACCTGCTTGATCCGTGGATCCGTTAAATTCTGAAAAATATAAAGTATACATAAAGAAACATATATTAACCTTGTCAGCTGTAACTTTATCATAAGCAGCAACAACTTTTAATACACGATCTTGGATCTGTTTCAATGAAGGCTTTTCTTCTACAATATGACCATATCGTCGAACTTCTTGGTTATTGACCTGCATTTATCAAGATACAATTTAACTCAATACAGTTAAGGCATATCGAGTGAATGATACTTCAGTTAATTTTGAGCTTCTAATGTAGTAAAGAAATAATCAAACATGTCATTCATTTTTGCATTGAAATATCGCATATAACATAGAAAAACGCGATAAGCCATAAATGATCACGTGTGAGATCAACACAAATAGGCTCCCAGTTGAGAAAGAACTTTTTACAACACTCGTACGAGAAAGACATTTGCTTAAGAAAATTAAGGACTTGCGTACCAAAACAAAAGATTCATTTGTCGCCTAAGAAATAGCAACAAATGTGGTGCATCTGCAGTTTTCAGTTACATAATGAACGTGTAATCAAAATATGAGAATTTATCGACCATTTACGGTGGGGGTCTTCTGCGTACGAATCCGGAAGACGTATTACCTGGCTTATGATCGGTGTTGTCGTTCGTCTAATTGCATGGATGAATCTTTGATTAAGGTGACTAACTGTTGCTGACCTTAGAACAGCTAGACGATTTGTGGTATTCCTTAATAAACCGGCGCTTCGCACAAAGACTCGGACACCCGCGATCGACGCCATTTTCAACCGTGCAGAAGTAAAATTCATGTAGATTACGCGATTCGCCTTTTTCACTCCCCGAGGTACGGCCATAGGAAATACGAACATGAAAGATGGTCGTTCGACTCGATTGATTTGGTAATCGTTATGCTTACGCCGATGGTAATTACAAAATAATTTTATAAAAAAATACCTTATTTTAGTAATATATAATAACATACTACAAAGTAATAAGCAAACTGTAATGTAATTTTAAAAATTACTGCTTTTTAAAAAATTTATAATATAATATTAGACCAAATAATGAATACAAGAGGAAGTCGAACGAGTATAGTTGCGACGTTTACAGTTTCATACTTTTTTCGCTCAATTTACAATATTCTAACATTTTGCTGTTTGAGTCCATTTCTGTGAACTACAAAGAATTGGGCTCAACTTGAAAAATGTTAAAATATTGAAAATTGAACGAAAAAAGTAATCGTCGATAACTATATGCTCCTCCGGCTGCTCGTTAACAGGTATTCCTGTATGTATACATAGATTTTACAGTAAAATAATAGTTATTATAGAAAATGTGTTGACCTGCATAAAAACCAAACATTTAATTATTTTAATGTAAACATAACTGAGTCGAATAGATTTCATTTTTGCCACTGTTGTTCATCAATAACGCAAGTTTTCGTTAAAATGCAGGAATAAAAATTCATCTATTTTTCTTTAATAATTGAAAAAAAGATCCGACAGGTACGTAACACCTATGAAACATTATGTAATTATACATAACGTACTATTTTTATAAAATTTTATTATTTCCATAACAATTTTCGTTCGGAAAATTTTCCTCGACGATTTATATATCAAAATTAATTACTGATCCTTTAAAAAATGATTAAGTATATAAAATTTACAAACATTGATATCAGAATTTTTTTTAAATATTCAATTTTTAATTTTATTATGATATCCTAATTCGGAATAAGTAGATATGAAAAGTGATAGTAGTCGATAAAGGGTAATGAGGAATCTTTACAATTATCACTTATACTTTCAGATGCCCACACGTTGAAAATAAGTCAGTTAAGTAGGTATACTTAAACTTCAATTATTTTTCATAGTTACAATTAACCATGCATTAATGTTTCTGATCAAATATTTTAGTTACTAAAAAATTATAAAAAAATAAAAAATATTTTAAAAAAGTTATGTAAATGATAAATTATATTTATCTATCATAGGTATTTACATAATATTAACAATATTATCTTTAAAAACATTTTATTAAAAAATATAAATTGCACATACAGTCATTGATTAAATAAATCTCTTTTTCATAATTTTTAACAATCCTTATCAAAATTTACATTATTTATATACATATATTTTTTTTTGATAGCACAAATAATTACTTTATAAAAATAAAGGGCACATTTACAATACATACATAAAAAACAGTACATAAAATACAGGGATTGTATTTCTTATTTTCTCAACATGAAAAAATAACATATTTTTGAAATTGCGAAATTTTAACAGTAATTTTATTTATAATATTAATAAAGATCTGTGTAAATTCTATTATATTCTTAAAATCATTAAAAAGCTAAGAATACCAACAACTAGCTCCATTAAAATTTCAAGGCAAATCTATGAAACTTATACTGCTATTGATCACTTAGTGTTTGACGAGGTGTTTAATTTAAAAAGAATTTAACGCCCTTATTTGACAGGTCATGTTAAAAAAAGGCTGAGTGGATAGTAACCTTATGCTTAATACTTGTAAGTAGAAACAGACAAGTATAGAAAGTTACTAATTTTCAATAAACTTTTTTTTTGGACTTTTCTGTCATGTATGGGGGACAAATTTTTTTAAACATGTTTTTATGCAAATCTATATGATTTTAATGAAGATTTCATTTATTCTTATCCCATTGGGATTCTTCTTTAAAAAAATGTTTAATAGCTACCTTTATTAAATTTTTATATTTTAATAATAGCTACTGTTATACACATTATAATTAAATCAATAACAGAGAAATAAATTATTGTTTTGCTTAATTAATTTTTAAATTTTTCATAAACAACGGACATTTCTGGTCGATGCTCTGCTAATTTATTTGAACACCATTTTCCAAGAAGAATTAAATATTTGAATACTTCATTATATTTTTCTCCTGCTCTTTTATCTTTCAGTAAATGTATATCTTTTTCATCCACACTGTCCACATATTCTTTTAAGCGTTTGTTTGTGGGTCTTGATTTATCATAAGCAGATAATCCAGTAGCTAATTCAAAGAGAACAATACCGTAGCTGTATGTATCCACTTTAGTTGAAAGATTTCTTCCAAAAATGTATTCATCTGGTAAATATGGTCGTGTTCCTTGAATTTTGCTTACCTAAAATGTATAATTATTTATTTATTATTTTCTATGCCATAAGTTATAATTAATAAACTATAAGAAACTTTGTAACTTACTTTTAAAGAGTCATCAGTAGAACCTTCCCTTGCTAGTCCAAAATCACCTATTTTTGGTTCAAAGTTTTTGTCCAATAAAATATTGGCACTCTTAATGTCTCCATGGATTAAAGGTTTTTCATGTATTGTATGAAGATACTGCAATCCTCGAGCAGTTCCTTTTGCAATTTCTTGTCGCTGTAGCCAATTTAAAGGCGGAGATCCTTGTTTCAAATGCAGTCGATCTTCCAATGATCCATTATGCATACACTGATACACAAGACAAGGCACTTCTCCACCTATACTGTATGCATACAATGGTAAAATATTTTCATGCGGCAAAGAATTTAATATTCTTATTTCACGAAATGATTGTTCTAATTGTAATGCGTAACTTTCATCATAGTCAGAACCTCTTGGCTCAATTTTTTTAATAGCTACTTCAGTATTTTTCCAAATTCCTATTAAGAGAAAAATTATACAAATTATATTAGACAAATTAAAATTATGTCCATATAAAATTTGCATAATGTATTCTTACCTTTGAAAACAGTCCCAAATCCTCCTTTTCCTAACAAATGTTCTCGTTTCCAATTATCTGTTGCTGTAGCTAGTTGATTGTATGGTATTCGAGGTAATGATGTTGAAAATATTGCAGGCATTGAAGCCAATACATTATTTGAATTGCTTGGTGTTTCATTTTGGTGGTCTAACTGAATCGGCTGATTTAATATTTTCGATGATTCTTCTTTTGTACTATTATTTACAATTACTTTTTTGGTATTTTCATGAGGTTTTTGGTCTTGATTAAAGTTTTGTACCCCAATTTTTAAATCCTTAGTATCTTTTTTAATTTGTCCGTTGCGAAACAATTTTTGAAGATTTCCTTCCCCATTGTATAAAAGTACATGATATTTACTGTCGATGAATGGTTTTAAAACAGCCATAGATGGATAATGTTGCATTCGAGAAAATAATATGAATAATTCTAAGATTGTGTGATTGTGATGTCCCCACATAGTTAAAAGTTCATCAGCTGGATTTTGCTCCTGTCTTAAAGTTTGTACATGAAGGGCATTGTACCCCATCCAGACACCTATTTAAATATAATGAAAATCAAATTTAATATAAACTATATATTATTTCTAATGAAAATAGATATAATGTTTCAAATACTTACTTGCAAGTTCCTCCCACTTTTTGTGTTGATTTAAGATTCGACATAATTCTTGACGTTCAATATATGGCAGATTATAGATATATTTATAATCTTCAATATGTGATGCCATTTTTAAATATTGCTATTATATATTTATTTTCTTCATACGTCTTCTTCATATGATTGTTTGTTAATGAAATAAAAGTATTTTTAAAAAGTCACAATACTTTGCGGCTTACTTAACCTATATAACAAGGTATACGTAGCTTATTACAGATGATTTTTATGAATACTATTTGATAATTGAAATCTAAATATTCTTAATTGTTTAATATAGCATTGTAAATTAAATCGAATTCGAAGATTTTTAGTTAAAGATAAATAAATTAATATGAATTACTAATACAGACTAAATAAATAAAAATCTCTTTCTTTTATCATACTATAATGTAACCTGCCACTGTGGCCGCAAGCTGTCAATGATTGTCAATATTCCCGATATAGGTAACTTTATCATTTATGTACTTATTTACTAATATTTATACATTTATAAGGAGGTGGAGGTATAAGTGACGAAAATCAAATAAAACTAATGACATTATGCGACACTCACCTATTTCCTTAATCAACACAGAATAAAATACTTTGTTATTTATTAAACGAATTAACTAAGTACAAGAGAGATTTTTGTGATACACCTGGATACACTTTTAGTGTTACTTGTTCCTATAATCTATGCCATGAAGCAAAGCATGGTGAGATTACTGACTACTGAGTCAGACTTCAGAGTCGTCACTCGTCAGAGATGAGTACGTGAGTAGGAAGACTAGGAAGATTGCCGATTCAATGTTAAAAAGGCGAACCAACATCGACCGATATATGCCAGTACTACGCGCCTACACTGTAAAAAAACCTTTGTGAAATTACTACATTGAGAGTAAATAATCAGAGTAACCAACGTTGAGAATAGTAAAATTACTACAATATATTGTAAAACTGCTACAATATATTGTAAAATTCCATAGCATGTTGTAAAATTCCATAGCATGTTGTAAAATTATAATATATTGTAGCAATTTTACTATTCTCAACGTTGGTTACTCTGATTACCTACTCTCAATGTAGTAATTTCACAAAGGTTTTTTTTACAGTGTACTAGCCCAGTTGGATTAAACTTGGACGCGCGAAAAATTAATCCTTTAGAAAAAAAATATAAGCGTGTAGTGGATCGAAATTTAAGTGATTTGTATTAAAAAGTAGACAAATCAGAGGTGTGCGTTCTTCAGGAAAAATTCGCAATTATTATCGGAGAGAAAATCAAAAGGGTGTGTTTGTTCGGGTTAAAAAGACCTACAAGGATTGACTTGTAAAATTTAAATCGGTTTATAAACTTTTGAGCAGAACACAAAAAAACGTCTACAATCGACCTTTTTTTAATATTTTAATAACTGTTTGAAAATTTGAGTAACCGACTTGAAATTAACCTCAAGTATACGTCTAACATAGGTGTAAAAATGTGCGCCAAAACTCAGTTCTGTAAATTCATTAGTTTTCGAAAAATTACATTTGTTTATAAATATTGACCTTAATGATTTCCTAACAAATAAGGATTTGGGTAGACCTACAGCACCAGAATTTTGCGCATACCTTCTTGAAGCTTCAAATTATCACGTACGATTTGGGGCTACTTATTTTTTTGCATATAAGTTGCAAAATTATGCGTTTGAAAAGGTAGGTAATTTTGCAACTGTTTTAAAGTTAATTATCTTGAAAAGTTATGGTCCTATCGAAATGAGCTTTAGATATTCGGAATGTGCGAATTTTCTTCGGCCTTCGAGATATTAATTACACAAGACAACAAAATGAGACCGACCTCCTTACCCAGTAACCAGACTATACTTTTCCGAAGGTTTTCAGTGCGCTGACTCCAAATCTGGCCTCAGAATTGCTATATCACATCAGGATTTTGAGATATCCTAACCTAAAAGTGCAAAAGACACCGTTTTTGCCCATATTCGAGGTTATATAATCACGACACGTTTATTTTTCACAAAAAAGTACACCCGGGATCTTAAAGTATAAGTCTTCCTCTTTCAAATGGCGTCGAGTTTGTTCAAACATCCTTTTTTTGGATGAGATAGTACAATTTTCAGTTTACAAATTTTCAAATTTTCCTACATCTGGAAAATTACACAGGCTGACAATTTTCAGAACCAGAAAGCAGATAATACGTCCCCGAAGGTGTTTGATGCGCTGAATCCGAATCTGGCCTCAGAATTCACCCATCACCCTTGGTTTCCGAGATATTCTAACCTAAGAATGCGAAAAACACGTTTTTTTGCTATATTTGAGGTTATGTAGGAAAATTTGAAAATTTGTAAACTTAAAATTGTACTATCTCATCGAAAAAAAAAGATATTTGAACAAACTCGACGCCATTTGAAAAAGGAAGACTTGTACTTTAAGATGCCGGGTGTACTTTTTTGT
>UELU01138783.1:0-21744 GCA_900490025.1 Megastigmus dorsalis
CCCCCTCCCCCTCCCCATTCCGCTCTACCTTTTGGCTAATGCAACAGGAATCTATTAGGCGAATCTTTGACTCGCCGCTTGAAAACCTATTCCATGCTTCTTTGAGTTTTGGTAAGGATTTTTTGGATCGTAGGCTGCAGCTCGTATCCTATCGTATGGGGAAAATGTTGGGTTCTCGTGGCTATTTTTGTCAGCACTGTAATTTTTGGAGACTCCAAAAGTATTTGCGGTTAGTCCCTCGCTTGGTCCGTTGTATTAACGTTATTTTGTTGCGACTGGTGGTCTTGGCACCTACACTAGAATAGTTCATAATTCAATTTCATAGCGCTTAAATATTGTAATTTGTGTGATACTTTCACTGAACTGGATAGAATTTATGATTCGTTAGCATTGCTACTTTTACGCTGGTAAAAATTCCTCTTGACATGAATCTTCGTAGAAAACCGACGAGCACAGTTAGTTAAAATTGTATCTATGGTCGGTATTGGTTAGTTGATCAACGTAGCTTTACAACTTGTTACAAACTGATCAAAAACTCGTTAATATTAAGGTTTCTATCAAGGATATAAAATGGATGTCTATAATAGAAAAAGGGCTTCGCGATGATACCTCGATATGGTGTATTACTGTCGAAATTACTCGAGAATTTACTGAAATACTAAAAGATATTTAAACAAATTTTTTCCCTTTCTAATCAATAATTATTTTTTTATTTTTCATTGATTAAACAGTATTTTAATAATTAACAACATTTCGTTACATGTAGAGAAATATTGTTTTAAAAGTGCATATTTTCAAAAAATCGAGAATAGCTAAAATCTATGTAGTTTTATTCAAAATTGCAAAACTTTCCAAAATATTTTGTGCACGTATAGTTGAAAAATATTCTGAAAATTCCGGATTTTGTATTCACCGTCGAAACTATGCAATAACACGTTTCAAAATCCTCACATAACTTTTTCCATGTGTATTACAATATCCCTTCTGTTATCATCGCGATCGTAATGCCGCAAATCCCCTCAAATATACAAATACGTCTCTTTTTCAACCTATTACACTAGAAATAAGCCTAAACGAGCGACGATTTAAACAAAAGGATTTTTCACATCCGCATATACCACCATATAATGCCTTTGGTTAGTCACCGATTATTCGAACGCGCTCGACAAAGTAACGGCGGCAGTGGGAGTGCGCTGTTTGATGGATCGAATGGTGATGGTCGGAAACTTTCTCCCCCTCTATCGCCCCCAAAAAAATAGATAGAAGCAAAAAAAGCACGCGCTTTGAAATACGCTTGATCGATGCGGCCATTGGGTGTAACCTATGAGCACTCGCGATCTGCCCTCGTGAGTGATATAGAATCCGTGAAAATCTTGATACGCTCGCGTTCCGTCAAAGATATTGATATAAGCGACGGTCAATTTTTCGCTAGATCGGTATTGTGTCGTTTCTTCTCACTGGCGAATAATTATTATTAGAAATACTATTGATCGGCATTGGCAGTTCATATGCTTAGTATAAATATAATATCACTATTTTTGTATCTATGATTTATATATAGTATTATTGTAATAAGTTATCTCTATTATCTTACATGTACTTAATTATTGCCAATTTTATGAAAATAAAAGTTCTCGAAATAACGCCCATTTCATTGAGCCAATATTTGCATCTTCTTTTTGTTAAGCCTTTTGTTGATGGAACTAACAAAATTCTAATGTTTGCAAAGCATTGTAAAATGTTTGGCTCTTCCTCGTAGTATTCGTGCAGAATGGGGTCATTGTATCAGTGCAGGCAATGCTTAGCAATTCTAGTTGTCCAGAGTATGCAGGTTGGAGTAGCTGAGCAATGCAACTACAGTTAGACCATTTGAATTTAGCGCCTTTAGCTATGTTTCCGAAGCGGAATACTCGGTGCGCCTTTTCTCAATAAAAGGTTGTAGTTGGGTGATTGTGAGCTTTTTTTTATAATTTTCTGCTTTTCTGGCTATCGTTTGTGCAACATTTTACTTTCACGCAGCGAGATTGAAAAACTAGTTTTCTTTATACACTCTAAATCTTAATCAGTTACAATTCAAGCATTGCTCAAAAATCGATTAGTACATAATATACACCGAGTTATTCAGTGAAATCCAAAAATCAGTTTTTAATTCTCGATGATTCAAATTTATAGAGTAGCGTAGAATGCGGTTTGAAAGTTGTGCGTATGCACCATTGCTATAGGCTGAAGGTTTTGTGGTCCGTCATTATCATTTCATAACAATTTAACGATTATCGAATATTGACAAACGTAAAAACTATGCATGCATCAAAATTTCATGTTATTTTAACGTCAATTATATTTAATTAAAAATAATATTTCAATTTTACATTTATTTCCATACCAATTATATCCCTAACGAATACAAGATTCATTCAAATTGCGGCATTATATTTGATATAACATTTGCGCACGCAACGGTATAATATCGTATCTTTTTCAAAGAGTATAATCCACTGCTGAAAAGGCTTAAATTTTTGTGTATACTTGTGTCTCATCGATCGGTCTTTTTACATCGAGTCTTGGACGCATTACCGCTATATCTATGTCGTCCGATGAATCGCACCGAGTGCATTGAGTTCGACGCGAATGGGTTGGTATGGGAGGGATGGACGACGCGCTGGCCTAAGCCGACCTGTGATCGAAACGTTGCAAACATCAAAGTTCGTTCGATGCCGCGTTCGCACTCCCGTGTATTCGTGTTCATCTCACTCGATGAAATTCTATCCGAAACGAAATAATGAACGAACTGTGCAAACGTATATGTTCCCTGCGTTATGTGCAGCTCTTTTATATACGTGTATGGACATTGGGCGGACGCGCGCGCACACACACACACGCGTCGAAGAAATGTGTAATGGCCGACGGACAAGCGCGCTGCGTTGTAATTAATTTCGTTTGACTTGATCTCGAATTTCTCCATTTGTTATTACGGTATGTATTATTACGGACTTGCGCCCAGACAAAAGTAAATCTACCCTGTTTGTTAACGTATAGCCGGGAGCCATTCAATTTAGCTGTTAATTATTAATGTGATATTATACTTTTGGGTAAAAAAAATGCCAAATTGAGCGTTTGTACAATGTTGTCTGACGGAAAATCGCTAGCATTGAGCTACATGATATTCGTAGAAAAAAAAATATGAATGATGGATAAACATTGATTCAATACCGACTGTCAATATTTATGTATTTGCGTTCAGACAATGTCGTGCTGTGCTACTAATAGTGGCCTAATTACTGATTTGTTCTGAAAAAAGTAGAATATTTTTAGTCCTTATGTTTGAAACGTAAGAATATAGCTTTTCTTTTAAAATTACTTGACTAGAGCTCATACGGCTGCTGGATTCAAAGATATGCTATTTTGAACATATTTTGATGCCACGTAATCTGCAGCTTGAACCGCTCGATGAATTTTCATGCATGAAATCTTACATTACAGTTTTTTATGTCATTTTGGTCTGAAGTTATTTAGAATATTTATTTAGACCTTGGAATATTATTTAATGAACCTGGAAGTACAATAAAATTAAAAATTGACATATTTTGTAATAAATAGATTAAGGCCAAAATGACATTAAAAACCTATAGATTAAGACCTCATAAATCAAAATCCATCAAGTGGTTGAAGCTGTAGGTTACGTGGCAGGTCGGAAAATATAACGAGAAGGAGAATCAATTTAAAGTTAAATAGTAATATAATGCCTATTTTACTAAAAAAAATTTTTATTTTACTTTTTAAAAAGTAAATATTTTTTATGAAAACTGCAACACTGTTGTATTCGTATAACTTGCTCTTAAATTCTTTGCAGTAGAATACTTATATGTTAACTGTTGGAATAAGTATATTCATGGTTTGTTTTCAGCCCAGACAAGCAATTTCTTTGAAGAAAGAAACACTTTGTTCATATCACATTGGTCACTTATAAAACAGAAGTACTTTCCTGATCTCAGCGACATCCTTATTGAAAATTCTTTCAAGTACATACTTTACACTTATTAACAACACTTATTACATCTGAGATCTGACTGTGCTTCTAGCAGATTGTAAGCAACTTCAATCTAAATCATATAATTGCATGTAATGCTCGTACTAACACACTCGCCCCGTCGATAAGTCAGGGAATTCACGATATACGTTTATAATATACGAAAAGTAGTAAACGCTGTTTTTAATTGTTTTTTCTATAAGTACTTAGTTACAATTATCCAAGTGATAATCTTATACACGCGAGCGCTGTATTTTCTTGCAGCATTTACGATATGTGATCTGAGTAACCTTGCAGGCATATAAAAATATTTTATTTTGTATTGAAAATATAATATCGCGAATTATATAATTATACAATGATGAAAAAAATTATTATTTCGTAATTTTTCACTTTTACAATTTTATTCTTTACATACCTACAACTTTTTTATTTTTTTTTATATTGTGCTTGGAAAATTGTATTTATATTTATTATATAATTCTAAGGGATTTGCAGTGAAGGGATAGTTGTGGCTAGTTATAGCTAGTGATAGCTAGTTGTCACTCGCTCGTCACTGTAAATATGCCCTAACTTGGAAGCTAAAGTACATTATTTTTTAAATCTATATTATTGCATATGTCAGTAGATATCTACTAATTTTTTTAGTAGGGTAATATAGAATTTTTGTTACTTTATAGTTGCAACAAATTTTTGTACTAATATTTAATTAAGTGGAAACATTCGGCTATTATTACATATTATATATTACATAATATATTTATGTATGTAATGATCCGATGCTTAATAATGACTAGACTATTATGCTTTTGGTATTAAGTTCAAATAAAATTTGGTGTATATGGTAAAACATTCTATGTATGCAATAAGGGTTTGTAAATTGATACGCGAGCTAAATTATGAACAAATTTAATGTTTTTAACAAATAAATAACTGAATACGTACTGTACATGTGATTATAATCGGTATTTGTATAATTGAAATATTCTATTTAGTTGCTGTTATTTTTTTTAGTTATTAATGCAATATTATTTTGTAATTATTCAGAATTATTTTGTTGTACAGGGTTTTGCTTTTAAATTTATATATTATTAGTAAAAGTACACTGAAACTAACTTAGTGATGTAGAAGTTAATAACATACATATCACTGAATAAATTATTATTAATACAGATAAATTATAAATTACACCTGTCAATAACTGCGTGAATAATCTTTATAAATTTATCTTCAGACTGTCGAACGTAATAATCATATGTAAAACATATCAAATTTTAAGAACAGATAAGCATGATGTACAATCAAAGTCTCATTAATAACAATTTTCATCCAACCTTTTATAAAATTATAATATCTTACTTTTACTGTCAGTTATTTGTAAAAATAATTTACAAATTAATACGCATTCACGTGTTATAAATCGTCAAAAAGACGGATGATTGAATGTTAACATTTTAGTACATTTGATAAAAGTATGAAGCACCACGTTAAAAATATATCATCGTTTTCGAACTAAAAAATTTTCGCTCTTACACTTTTTAAGCACTAAAGCGAAACAACAAAACACTTTTAAACAATAATAGAAAAAAAAAAAAATTTCATGTTACTCGTCGGTCAAGCTAACTTATATAGTCCAGCAAGAACGAAAGTTCGTTAAGGATTTACAAGCGATACTTGCTAGTCAAATCAGCAACTATTCAAAAAACATTAGGGAATATTACTTCTACTATTACTTTAATAATATTACTTTACTACGTGAAAGTGGTATGTTTTGAATGACCATCTGTTTTAAGTAGCTTATTCTTTACTTAATAAAACATCAACAACATTAACATTATGTTTATGTCAATTCATAGATAATAGTTAAGGAATAAAAAATTTCCAATTTTTTAAACTTCGTTTTTTCCAAGTTTAATCGAGAATTAGTGACCAATTCTAAAATTTGAGTTCATTTTGTTCGTTTTTGAAAAAAAAGATGTTTAAAAAATTGAAAATTATTCATTCCTTAGCCATTATCTATTAATTGATATAAACATAATAATGTTGATGTTTTGTTAAGTAAAGAATAAATTACTTAAAACGTATGGTCATTCAAAATATACCACTTTCACGTAGAAGTAATATTATCTAATGTTTTTCGAATAGTTGCTGATTTGACTAGCATGTATCGTTCAATCAAGGATTTATTTCAAAGAAACTTATTAATTATTCAGAGATGCTATAAGAGCTAGGCGTAAATATATATATATATATAAAGTAATAAGGGAAAAGTTGAAGGCCTAGCTCGAACGATAATACGCGTGCCATGCAAGTATCCATCACGTATAAACGCATGTCGGGAGAGACCGCATATCAAAATTTAACCGCGTCGCGACCACAAAACGTTAACGATCTCCGGCAACTTCTCACTTTCGCCATAAGCATCTATACACATCTTACAAACTTTTATATATATATATTATACAGAACCAGCATTAGTTTGCTCCCCCAAAAGCAGCAGTGGAAAAAGGATTCCCTCTCTCTCTTATTCTTGGGACCCTCTTCGATTCCTAACTTATTCCCTGACAATGGTACATTTTAAAGTTTGACGTAGCGAGGGTTGATAATTTATAAGCGGAAAGAGGGATTAATGTATAAATCACGCTTTTGCATTTGCTCTGTTTTTTTTTGTTTTGCTTGCGTGTTTCTTTCCGGGGCTTCGTCCATTTAAACCTCGGGTTCATAAAATATTTGTCGTTCTCTGAACAACTGGGGATGCGTGTGTGCGCGGTGAAACTTCAATATTGAATTTTGATGCTCCTAAATTTTATTTTCTTTTGAGATTGTCAGTGCCAGATTGAAAAATGGTGTAAAATAAGCAATTGAAAAGTTCGTGTTGGATGAAAATATAATTGTTTTACATTAAAGAGGAATTGTTTTTCCGTTAAAAAAAAAACTCGATTAAACGTAGCGAATGAGTTTTCATCCTGAGAAAATGTACTTGAATTGAATAAAAATTCTATTACAAGTGGGCAGCACCTTTTCCCTTTTGTAATAAAAAAATCGTTCGTACTTATGCACTCGCACTTTTAACTTATACACAAACATTTGTTATCCCGTTCAAATTGCTCATTTAAATTCACCTCCCTGTAAATCCAACATAAAGAACAATGCGAATACCACGACGTGAAGGCGCGCATTCGCTATTTGTTATTACAGAAATAAAGAGTCAGAGGTAGAAAGCATTATTTCGGGTGACAGACGCAGGATAGCGGAGCGTAGGGTATAAAATAATAAAAATGTATTATAAGGACTTTCTCGAGATTTTCCGGCTGATGCGCGCATGAAAATTATAGTACATTGTCATCGTCTCCGTGGCGTAAATTCATCGCAAGCTGCGGTGAGGATACACACATACACTGTACAACATGCCTATACCCTCGCGCACACACACGCACACCCACGGCTTATACATACAGGGTCTTCATTTTCATGCTCGTCATGCATCGCGCATTTTATCACCTTGTCTCGGATACATACATATATATACACACACACACACACACACACACAGAGCCATGTACATATATATAGACATACACATCTGTACATGGCGAAGCGCCGAGTTTCTCTCCTCTCCTCGTAGCTTCGCACTTCGGACACGTTTGCGTCTTAGTGAATGATAAGGGCTGCTTTTGCCGATGCCAAACGCGTCTCGTGTAATGCGCGAAGCTCAGCGCTCGCACACACACACACACACACACACACACACACATACACATATACGTACGCCAGCAGGGGATTCGGCACGTAGTCAACCTCGCCGGGGTATTTTTCATTCCGCGAGCTGCGAGCTTTTCACTCGCAAAGTAAAAAGACTGATTTTTCTCTACCTGCTGAATTTTCATTCTACATATACGCAAGGTGTTGAGTAAAGGGGAGAGTGAGAGGGAGAGGAAGAAGGAAAGCGAGAGAGAGAGAGGGGAAAAAAGTAAAACATCGCGCGTCGACCTCCTTTGCGATGTACCGTTGCTAAGGTTAACGTCTTTTACGGCTTTATCACTTATTTCAACGTCGTTGGCTCGCGAAAAATATTACATTATTCATGTACAAAAATTATTTTTAGTACTCTCATAGATTAATTTCGGTGAATATTCACTGAATTGTCTAGCGAGCACTAGAAAACTATACACATCGGCTTAAATAAAGAGTTGCCTGAATTATTCTTGCGATACAATTTAAATTACAAATTTGTTAAAATTAATTAGCAGCGAGTTGGAAGTTTATAATATGTTAAATAATAAGCAATTGGCACACTTGAATATATAGTAAAAATGAAGATAAGTAATAACAAATGTTGAAATAGCATTGTATAACTTGTAAGGCTGATGCGAAGATATCATGTGTATAACAGGTCACCGGGTACAACGGTAGCGGCTTCGCGTGCAGAAGGATGTAGTTTCGATACCACTTTCACCGAATATTTTGCGGAACGCTTATATTATAAAAATTGTCTAATAATGTGTACTTTACATAATTAAATTAATAACGAACAATTAGGAAATGTATAATTTATAATTTACCGCGATTAATTTGAAAAATATGATTTTTTTGTAGAAAATCAGTGGAAAGAAGAATGCCCACGGATATAGGTAATTGTGGCCCTAATGGAGAACCTTAATAAACTGCATGTATAAATGTATAGTTAGCAAAATAAAAAACATCTATAAACATCTATGTCTGACTGTACTCTGAACGCTTCTACTAATCTTGTGTGTTTATATTTATACTATCCATGTCAAATTTTGTACTTTAACAAAGCATATCTCAATCCAGTTAAGTGTGAGAGGTCGAGTAGTAATCTCAGTGGATATGCGAGATCGGTGAGATAGACAAAAAACTAGCTTGGATAGTTAAATAGTGTGACATGTCGTTCTCAAATGTGAACTTTGCAAAATAATGCTTTTAGGTCCTGCAGAGGGACGTATAATAAAATAAACGTCCAAAACGTCGGCTTTTTAATAAAAAGTGAATTTCTTGGTTTGCAAGAATCGATTATTTCCACCTTCAATTAATAATCATCCACGAACGTTTTAATCAATATAAAGCAAATCTCAGTTTCCCTTTGGTTTAAACTGCTGATTCTTTCTGGAATATGTTTTCTCAGTAGAAGGTACAGTCGATACAAATATTCATTTTTTTATGTATATATACAATTTAACTTTAATTTTTAGTTAATTTATAATATAAACGATTTAAATAAATGAGGATTATCAATGAAAATACTTGATCGTGATTCTCACTAAACTCAAACACTGTTACATTCATTTAAAGCAGTGATTCCATCATACTAAGAAATTCTATATAAATCTAAATTACATATTTAATAGTTTAACTTTGTAAGTCTTTCATTCAAGTGTTTTTAAGCCCAATACAAATAGACGAAATAAAATAGTTGACGAGTTTACCTACAAAATTTATAATAAATTATCGTCAAAGTCAACCCCAAAAGTGAAACGCGGCCCGAATACCTCGTGAAAAGGAGAATAATTAATAGCGAGAATACACGCTCGTATACACACACACACACATATCACACAGCTTCTAGGTATAAAGCTTAGCGTCATAGCGAGACTCGCGCGCGGCGGCTTTACGAATTTTCAGTGGGATGAAAAGGAAAAGGGATCGAGCTGGTGCATATATACTACTTAGCAAATTCCTTAAGAGAGAACTAGAGAGACAGAGAGAAAGAGAGAGAGAGAGAGAGAGAGAAGGAGAGAGCGCGATTTGTAAAAAAGGCTACGCTGATGAATCGCATTATCCGCGGATTGCGCGAGCATGAAAGAGACGGACATCCAAAAAGCTTCCTTTACACGAAAAGAGAGCAGGAATACAGCGATACACTTGGCTTTTTCATTCGTCTCAGTTCCATTTCTTTGCAGTATATATGTGTGTGCGCGCAAATCGCGACATTATTGGCATGGTCCTTGAATTGATCGGTTTTCACGCGATGCCACGGTATCAAAGCTAAGCATCAATCCCAAAAGGACTTTTAAGAGATCTTGAGATGATTGAGTCGCTTTTTGCAGAGGATCTACACGCATAGAAATGACATTTTCCCGACGACCGTCGCTGTGTCGCCGTCATAAATAAGAAAATAAAGAATCGAACGAAACTTGAGCGGGTAACCTATATATATTTATATATATATATGTTTATTCGATTTCTTATACATTATGCATGTCGTTTAACGTTTATAATAATCTCTTGTGAGACATAGTTTTGTATATAATTTAAGATTTGAAAAGCTTTATTTATATTTGAGGTCGATACATTCGTATAGAGAATGAATCCTTTAACTTCAAAAGAATCCTTTGACATTCAAAAGATAATCCTTTTTCGCGGCAAATGAAGACGTTTGCTTAGAGAGACTTTCTTTCGCTTTGTATGATTTTGTTGCTCAAAAGGCTTCTTTATTTTCTTTTCAAAAACTCAAATCCTTTAGAATATTTATTTCGAGAAAAATAAATCTTAACTCGGTTCCGTCAGAAACGTCTTTGTTGTAAGATAAATATTCATTTGCGTAGTATTGCCTCTTTTATACCGAAGAAATAATATTGTCATTATTAGCATCTTTTAACTAAGGGAAAAAATGTTTTCGATAAATTGAAGATTTATAAAAAAAAATAGTTTAGAAAGAGTTTTTTATCATTCGTAAATACTTAACAATATTTTACAAATATAATAATTCTTCTTTCTTCCAAGTAGTAAAGAAAGTCCATTTCTTTCTCGGTAGCATAAGAATTTTCGTCCAAAAACATTACCTCGAATTAACTCTAGCATTTGAACCAGGCCATAAATGCATCTCCCGGTAATGCAGTGTTACACAGTACACAGAATTTATCGAACTCATTCCGCGAGCGATATTTTCTCTGCCCACTCTGGGCTTATTCCGTTTCTTCTTTTCCCCACACTCGCACTGGCGATACACATACGCGCTGCGGCCTCTCGGAAAAACTTTGCAAACTAACCCGGGAAAATTTCGCGCGTACATAACCATAGTCGGAGCACGAGGGAAGTAGTTTAATTGGATTTTCGACGAGATTAAAGCATTCAGGGGGGAGGAGGAGAGGGAAATAGAGAAGCAGCAGAGCAGTACGAGACTCGTAGAGCGCGAATTTTATCGCGACAGTTACAGCATCGAACGCTTTCCCGGGCCGTCGCCGCTGCCGCCGCCCGACCCGCAGCCTCGCACTTCCGCGCAACTTTCAAAATAACCATGCGGCCAACTCCTACGTCATCCCCGACTTTTCTGCCTCGCCGCGATCGCTTATCACTCAGCCTTGTTGTTGTTCTCTAAATTGTGCCCAAGGAGTGACAAGAGAGTAAGGCAAGGCGAGTTTGTTATTTCGAGAAATTACGGGAGGGAATTATTCTTGGTTGCCATTAAAATTTTTCCTTTATGAACATTACGTCTCTCTGTTTTCAAGTTTTGTCGTAGATGTCTCGGGAAATCTTTGAAATTCAATATAAATTCAATAAGATATCTTTTACAACGTGGTTAAAAGTTTGAACCCGCAAGCGGTGTGAGATTCGGAGATATTGAGCTTAAAATTTAATATTTTGGCATAGTATCCCTATACAGTCACATAGCGGATGTTGTTTCGTTCAATTGCAAACTGAGTTTTACACTTTAATGAAATGTCTTTCAATGCGAGGCTGAATATAGAATCAGCACACCTTAAATTAAATTTTGAAAGGTGGTACACTTTATTTTTATTTGGTGTATATTTTTAATCGAAGTGACCCTGAGATATAGTAATACTTACGTGAACAATGGAAAAATATATTAATTGGGCATTAAGTTAAAAATAAAAAATTCAGGATTATAAGGTCTGTAAATTTGGTAATAAAATATGATTTACTATTTCCAATGAAAATGTTAGTTAAACTTATAAGTCTACTTGCAGTGATAGTAAAAATTTTGGTTAACTGTGGCCAATAATTCAATTTTATAAAATAAAATGTTTAAGTAAACAATGTCTTTGCTCCAGAATAAACTTAGTCTGATTAAACTGTTATTTACCGCAGAGATATCGCATCGCTGGACGTAAACTAGAGAATCGACGAGACTTAAGCAAATTTGACGTTTAATTAGTCTAAAACCTCTATACAGGAGGACGACGAAACAGACGCAAGTCGCTTTTCACATCCACTCAGCTCAGAGAGAAAACAACAAACAAAAAACCCTGTCAAACGTCATCGACGAGTCAAAAACGAAAATTGAAGGCGAAAAAAGTGCAAGAGGAAGCGAGACAAGGTACATGTACCCGAGCGTTAATTGGCCCCTGCGGAAAATTGCCGTACAAAGGGACGAGCGAGCGAACAACGATTATCGCGTTTCAAATTAAAAATAACTAAATTTTCACTGATCCAGCTCGGATAATCTTGTTTGGCTGTGCTCTGTACCTGGACAGAGTTATCCCGTAACTGCAGAAGAAACAAAAAGGATTGATCCGAAGAACCAAGCGCTCGGCCTGTCGATTCATCACTCCGTATAATTAAAATTCCTTTCTTTAAACAAAGCGCTGCATACTTTTACTCCTCTTTTATATATATATACATGTATTACGTAAAATCTTTTTCCCTGTAACTTCAAACATTGTTCCGTGTATTTTTCACCAGGAATCCCCGCCATCTCGCCAACTTCCATTTTTGATTGAAATTGCCTTAACCTGGCAAATCAATTAATATAGAAATATTTTACAAATAACTCGATATGGACGTGCATACACGTACGCGCACGGGGCAGCATTAAAACGCGATTAATTTGGCAAAATAATTCATTTTGCATGGGGCACTTTGCGCTCTCGACTCACGCGCGTACACACACACACACACATAGATACATTTGCTCAACTCGCATTGCTTTTGCTTGACCACCGATGTGTATATGTGCCAGAGCAGCGAGTGAAATTTTGATGCCGGCGCTGCCGTCGTGTATTGCGCACATCCACACGGTAAGCGGTAGGAAAGAGCGCGACCAGCGAATTCAATTACACAACGAATGCTCGAGCGCCAGATATAAGCGCAATTTTATACTTTACAAGGGGCTTGTAACGAAATTTTAGCTCCAGTCATCATACGATTTTAAGCTGCTGCTTCGTTTGCTTAATTTACCGAGAATTCGAATAGAAAAGTTAGGTTAAAGTCCGCTGGAATGTTTCGTTGCTTTTCAACTGGTATTTATTTCGTCGAATAAAAAATGGGCATGTCCTAACTGATTTTTCGGTGAGAACGATTCTTACAAAAGTAATGCAAGAGAAACTCTACATACGATAAAACAAAAAATTATTATTTTTTAAAATGAATGACTGCATTAGAATGAAAATATAATTTATATTAGTGTGAAACATAAAATTCATGAAAATGAAATGTCATCGTTGCATTTGTGAATAGAAGTCGAAGTAGCAATCAATCTTGAAATCGATAAATGATAATACCTCTGGGATATTATCTAAAGTGTCTTCTAAATCTGCATCCAATAGATTGGCACAATACATTTTTACTTATATATGTAACAATTTTGTTTTTAAAATTTGTCTAAGAATATATCACTAGAATGGCAAAAAATATTTTTTTATATTTGGAACTAAAACCATTAAAAGAAAATGTTTTTAAATACCTATATTGTGTTTATACCTTACAAGAAACCCTTTAGGGTCTTCGCACATAATTATGTATAACAAGATAAATTTTTACTTTCTTTATTTTTGAAATTATTGTAAGAAATTTTCAAATGTCAAAATCAACGTTAAATGTAGTGTGTAAATTGAAAATCAGTTCAGTTGTTTTAAATAAAAATAAATATTTACGAAAAAATTTACGTTTTTAATTCTTAAAAAATCATAATTCTACCTGAATGCGCATGTAAATTATTTTCTTAATTAATGGCCAGCACTTGAAATCCTTTAAAGACTGCAACATGTTTATTTATTAATAATTAATCGAAGCATATTTTAATCAGCAGAATTGAATTTCAAATACCGAATACAGATAATCGTCTGTATTTAAAGACAACGATTTAAAAAAAAAAATGTTAAAAAATAATATAAAGCCAATAAAATCTTTACCGGATTCCGAAAATCCGCGCTCGCGCGAGTCCAACAGCATATTACACCGCGGCTTTATTAGTCCGTAATAAATTCGTTCTGCGCCAGTCATTATTAAAGCTCTGAATTAAAATTTCATTCTCAAACCTCATTATATACATTATTAAAATACGCGCGACTCGTGCCCTTACATGTATACCCATCGGTCGTAAAAATGCCGAACATATTATTAAAAACCCGCGTATCCGCGTTAGCGCGGAAAACAACTCGACCGGTCAAAAAGAGATTCAGATACAGTTTTTTACGTCGAATCGAGCAATAAAACGCGGAGGAAAATTATTTTAAAATTAATTTAGCCCTCCTCCCTACCGAAATGCCTCTGTATCCCTTACGCACAGCAGCCCAGAGAGATCATTTGGTTTTCGAGCTTTCCACCCGAACGCTCCCTAATTATAATAATTCCAGCGAGAGCAAAATTACATCAACCTCATTATACATACATTACCCAAACATACAGGGAATTCGTACTCTTTCCCTCACTCCCTCTCTCGCTCTCTTTCGCTTATCTATATAGAAAAGTAAGGGGGGGAAGGTAGAAGAGAAAGGGAAGGTGGGAGAGGAAGAGAATACGCTTCTGTTCTCTCGGTGGCGTATTAAGGGCTTGTATTATAATGTATTTTCCAGTGTATACTTGAGTAATGTTTTAAAAGCGGAAGTTAGCTCGCTTCTATATACAGATATACACGTACGCAGCGTATACGCGACTTTGTCTGGTTAACGATAGCTGCTAGAGGAAGAGAGGGAGAGAGGGCGAGAGAGCGAGATAGAGGAGGGGGAGAGACACAAGGTAATTAATTAGAGGGTTTAACCGCGGCGTTTAAGTTAACGCTCGGACTACGCGAGAGAGAAGCGAGCGCTCGCGTATGTACCTGCCTGAGCCGCGCTCTGCTACGTACTGTATATATAGTTTCCGGCTGCGCGCGCGCGCGGAGCAAACTAAATTTAATATCGCGCAGATTACAATCCTCTTGGATTATTTCGCTTTGCGCGTGTGTACGCGTGCGATACATACACGCACACGTGTATACCTATAGATACGTCTGTAGACTTAGTGTATAGAGTATCGTGCAGGAGAGTGGCGAAATACTGCAGCAGCTCGAATCCACATATGTGGGATATTCTTTGTCGGTAAGAGCTTGCCGAATGACAAACTTGGGTTCACGGAAAAAAATGTGTCATTTGAATTTTAAAACGGAGAACCTCGTGGCTCGTTGATGAGAATTTTTTAAAAGGGGTATACGCGATACTCGAGTATATATATTGCGTGGTATTATATAAGATGGCGAAGTATTTCTTTATGGAGTTTCTGGAAAGTCGAGAAAGACACTCTTCTTTTGTACGAGAAGAGCTTTAAAATACTAAAAAGAAGATTATGCCTCAACTAAATTCTTTAGTATCTGCATGCTAGGAATCCAGATGCAGTTTCCTTTCAAACGCGCAAAAATGCATTTTTTATTTTCTTATCTAGATATAGCTTATATATATGTGCATATACCGCAATTATCTATAGATATAGTCCTCGCCGTTAATATTTTACATTCAGGTTGCATCGAAACATTTTTAAAAGCATTTGACGGTGTATTAACGCACGAGGACCATTTCCTCTAGCCGATTTCATTGTGTTGTACTTGCGTCTTCGTTTATAGCTATAATTGAGTGAAATACGTCTCCTTACATTATTCAGAAGCTTTGAAACCGTTCAAGCTTAGAAAAATTCCGTATTGCAGCTGAAGATCGAGAAGCTTCAAAATCATGCACATGTATACTAACTTCTTTTCTGAATTCTTAAACTAAATTTTGGATCCGCTGATCCCACTTGTCAAAGAATCTTCCCCATACATATACATAGTCTCCGTGTTTAATCATCTCCTCTGCTTCTCCTCTCTCCCTCTCACCGGCGGCTTCTCTTTTAGCACTCTACTCTCGTTCCTTTTGTTCCTCGCGTTCGTGGAAGTGCGATAAAGGCATCAGAGCCTCATGAAATTTTCAACGTACGTAAGCAATCGGGGCTCGGCTATACGGCGAATCGAGCGGATGCGTGACGTACATCAAAGTCTAATTAACGGATGAGAGAGACGCATCATTTGGGTCACTGGTTTAGCCGATACAAACGGGGGCTGTATCTCTGTATTCGTCGATTACTTGAGCCGCCTTTCCACATTCTCATTTATCAAGCGTTCGAATAAAGTAGGTCGATAGCAAATGCATATCGAATCATTTCTTTTTCCCTATATTTCGGTGTACACTTGATACAGAATTATTTTAGAACGTTTCAATTGATGTCTTATACCGATTTCTTATCCAAATCTTTAATTCGTCGATCGAGTTTTTTTAGAAAATCATATTATGTATATAGTTGTTCGAAGGGCGCGATAAAAATGGCTCATAACATTGAAATGAATTATTAACGCGAAACTAAAATCGCAAACCTGTCCAATACCCTTGAAAAGCTATAACTATATCTACGACATCGTCGATACACTATATAGCCCACTCGATAATCGATAATCAATACACATTTTATGAGCCAGCTGAAGAAGTGACAACGAAACGATCGCATCAAAATCAGCAGCTATCGTCTCGCGCGCACAAGTGAATCTAAGCCAAGAGGCCCCCGGCGGGCAAGCAACTCCATACCTCCATAATCCACGTTATATGAAAAATGCCTCGGGGAGAGAAATAATTACGAAATTAAATGTGCGATGCTCATTTTGCTCGTGGCTGCCTCGTAAATCGAGCCCCTCGTTAAGACACTCGCGCTGCGGTCGTAAAAAATTTATTTCATTGACGCTACCTCCGCGGTACGTTATACTTATGGCTGCTCGGTGAGAGCGTCACATTGCCTTACCCCATACCGCGGCTATCTTTTGCGCAAACTGCGCAAGCTAACTTTCGTCCCCTAATTCGCGAGTCTGCAACTCGTTCGTTCTACGCCATTCTCCTTTGCCTCCTAGCTCTTTGCGTCTTTCCTTTATTCTTTGGGCGAGAGAACGGAATTAATTTGGCACGGCTGTCGGGGAAAAGCGCGCGCCGCCGATCGACCAAATGCTACTATACACACCTTGAGCGACTTGGGAAAACACGAGTGCGCCCTAGGGCAATTACGAGCAATCGTGCCGGCGCTCGACACGAGCTTTTTTAATTTATTACTAGGAGTTGGAACTGCGAGGGTACGTGTTTAATGGTGAGGTTGGTGGCCAGATAGAGATAGGGAGCTGGATTGCGAGACAAAGAGGAAAAGGTATGCGCACAAGGTATTCAACTGTTTACTTGCAGGATATGAAAAAGTAGGGCCGTAAAGTGATTCGGTAAAGGATTAGCGGATGGACGTGTTTATCAACCGTACAGAGAACTACATCAGAGTCATATTCGAGATAGTTACGAATATAGTAAAAAATAGTTACAGATCGTTTATTCGGTTCGATTTTTTTCCCGTAAAAATAAGCGATTCTGCCTCGTCGCACGATTTTTCAGCCAAATTCACGAGGTACCAACTGTCGATGAACGCACATTTTATCGCCCCCCTAATAAAATTACGCGTCGGCAAAGCACACCGAAGACCCGCGACGCGTCCGTCCATTTTTTTTTTGTTGTCCACTTGAAACGCGAACGGGAACTGCGAACGGAATCCCACACAGCCACAGGACACAGGAAGGGACAAACGCAGACGACGCAACGTAATAACTCGAGGCTGGGCTATTCAAGCTGGCACTGCTCATCCGGTTCCGTCCCCCGCGTGCGTGTAAACTCAAAAAGTGTCCGCAACTGATTCGCGGCTTCTGACCCCATCCCACCCCGAAATAAAAAAAGGAAGAGAAGCGGGAGTCCAACGTTGTTGCCGCGTTCACGGTGTGATGAAACGTTATATTTGCCATGGAACGACCGAAGCTGAAGAGGTGAGGGGGTAAAAAGAGGTAGTGAGAGAGTGAGAGAGCCGAAGCCTCGTGCCCGGGGTGTCGGCAGCAGCTGTGAAATGTTTATGAAGGCCCGACTAATTTATCACACTAACACAGGGCCTCGCTCGCCGCTCGCTCGCGCGTACCAGTTACCCAAGAGGGGTGAAAGAGCCAGAAAGGGAAAGAGAGAGAGAGAGAGAGAGAGAGAGTGTGGAGAGATTGACTTTATCGCAGAGTCGCACCGAGCACGCTTACTCACACCGCGACCGAGACCGAGCGAGTCGACGCAGAGAACGTATATAGAGCGCCAATCGATTGGTCCGCGCCAAACGGAAACAACCTGTGTGTGTGTTTCCTCTCTCTCTCTCCCTCTCTCTTTCTTTCTCGTTCCCTGCACTTTTTCGAAGCCCTTTTTTTGCACTCAGTGCCACTTGCTGTCCTTTTCTTCCAGGAGAATGGAAAAAGTTGCGAGGATCGGAGGCGGGGTGGATGGAGTCCGAGGGTGAGGAGAAAAAAAAAGGAAGGGAGGGACCGTAGCACCTAATACAAACTAATGGAGCAATGCGTTCTCTCGACCAGATATATAGAGTATCCGTTCAAGTCCGAGCGGTTGTGTGCGGTTGATTTGCACGTAATTGTGATTTTTCACCTCCCTGCGCTTTCCAGTCTGTCCCTGCAAGTTCGAAAGGTTATTTTCTTCGATACCGATATGGGCTATTATATTCTTCTTTTTTGTTTTCCACGTGAACTGTTGATTTGGTAGCGAATCGATATTATTTTACGCACCGAATGTTGCGCAGTGAAATCTGGCGAGTGTAAAACTAACATTTACCGTTATAGGGTGGCACTCGAACCCCAACAATTCGAGAATAAAAAAAATCAGCTCCATCAACCTTGAGCCCTCTAAAGTCCAGTCATCCTCTCACCGTGCACTAAACTCACAAAGTAAGTACCCCATCTCCATTCAAATGACTTGAATCACTTACCGCGTTCAACAGCAAGACCAACCAAAACAACTTTCGAACCTGCCAACTACTCGATTCCCTTCAGACTGTCAAAAAAGAAGAAGAAGAAGAAAAAAAACGAACCCAACGACCGACAGTTACGCGCAAATCAAGCGCGAGAATACAGAGGTTGATGGTCGGAAAGAGCTATGCTCTACAGAGTGGAATTATTTAATGTCCGACATTATCCAAATGCAAATTTAAAAGCACGCCCATTGGCGCATAAATGCATACACGCACACACACACTTGCGTGCAGGGGTGTATGTATTTTTCATGCAAAACACACAGAGAGTTCGGGGTAGAGAGCGGAATAGAGAGGAAGTGCAGAAACGCGCGCAGGACCAGTAGCAGCAGCAGCACTGGGCCGGTAAAATGCATTGCTCTTTAATAAAACACGCTTGGGGGGATGGGGACAGTGGGAGAGGGAGCAGTTGCGCACAGTGTGTCGAGTCGCGGGATATGCAAAAGCCCGAAGAGGCGCGAACGATGAGCCTCCGGGGAGGTTTTGCTGCATGCAGCAGGAAGTACGCGAGAGGGGGACAGAATGAGAGACTCGTCGCGTATCATCCCTTACTCGCCTCTCCTCTTAACTTTACGTCGGAGTTGGCTTCGGGGGCTTCCGGGCAAATTTTCGAAATTCCAACCAACGTTCGATTGGGTGGACTATACGTATCTGTGTGTCTGCATGCGTGTGTGTGTGTGAGGGTATGTCTCGGTGATTATGAGGATGCAATTCGGCGATCGTAGTGAATAATGTAGGATCTGACTATTGATGCGATATGCGCGCTGGGCAAATGGACAAGTCGACTGGTGATGTGCTGTCGCTGCAGCGGCGTTTGGCCGCGGCCTAGTAATTTATGCCTAGTGGGAATTGATATTTTGGGAGCGAATTTGTTTAGGACTGCACGTCGCGGTTCACCTCCGCGATCCTGTATATCTCTATCCATGCATTTGTAAATTATCGAGTCTAAATTGGTCCGATGCTTTGATCAATTATTACTGACTTGAAATGTTGAACAAATTTTGAGGTCTAATTTAGCGCGCCGCTGATGGGAACATGTCGGACTACATCGGTGTATTAATACCACATAATTATGTTTGCTTGTAGTTTATTAATATTAAACTGGCTGCAATTCCTCGCTACGCTCCACATTGTAAAATCCTTCTATTTAAATATAGTTCTTTATTTAGTAAAAAACATCTTGAATTTTATTATTTAATTTGGGAACAGTCGTGTCTCTATTATTTTTAATAATCTCATTAATGAATAAAAATTAGTTTTGTACTTTTCATTGTTATGATTTTTTAATGATTGTTGCTTTCTATTAAAAATAATTATTTAATGGGAGTTGCAGTTTAGTCGTTAATTTACACAAAAATCAAACAGCAACCACGCTAAAACGACTTTAAGCGTGATAGCCATTGCCAATATGAATATGATTATGCACTATTCGTGGCATTAGCACTGCACTTTTTTTCCAAAACTTGGAACTCGCGTTGTGCAATAATAATGGGGTCGAGAGGAGAATCGTGCACGTCACCTTTCGTGCATCGCGAGTTCCATGTTTTAGGGAAAACTGCACGACCAATGCCACGTGACTATGGCGCTCAAGGTGATTTTAGGGTTATTTTATTTTTGTGTAAATTAACGAACAGCGTGCAAGATTGTGGCTCCGATCTCCTCTTGATTATTAATTTAGTAATGTTTTATTATTTTACAATTCTCAGTAGTGTGTGATTATTAAATTTAAATTTTTTTAAATTTGTATGTTCACTCATTACACGCCATATTTCATCTCGAAATTAAATTGGAATTGGCGAGGAGAATTTAGCTGCGATTGCAATTGATATTCTCTGCGAGTGTACGAACTCATCAGGTGTGCAGTGTACACACTCACTGAGTATTAACTTCGCAAAAGCTACTTACTTCGGCTTACAAATTCAAATTTAGTGAAGAAAAATGGAGGGTAGTGAGTTTACATGTTGGATTATGATTAGAGGAGGGATTGAGGTACAGTTAACTGTTTCGTATTTTGTTTTTGATATTTCTTATTTTGTTTTGATTATGTATTGTTTTTAGATGCCTTTAGTATAGAATATATTCGTCATATTCTATTGAACTTGGTCATTATTTTGTAGGTTTTTTTTTGTACAATATTTGTACAATTTTTATTACTCTGCGACATGAGTGAATCTGTAACAGTAAGTTTTATTTTAATTTTTTTTAAGAATACTTTTATTAGTTGGATTTCTAAAAGTTTTATGTAAGAAAGTTTATTTCATAATACTTACAAATATCAAAATTTAAAGTTTTACCACATGAAATAGATACAAATTGACATAAACACACAACACACATATATAAATAGACACAGACAAAGATACATATATGTAGTGGGTCGGAACTTTTAAGGTCGAAAGAATTTTGGACAATAAAATTTTAATATGATGTAAGATAAGATAGTTATGTTTACGTTTTGTGCAGGTATATGAACAAAAATATGTTCCTGTATATTCGTCGGATGGTTCCTTCAAAATTCGATGGATTACATTATTAAATTTAACCTACCAGAACTGCTGCACCGAGAAGATTGTCTGCGCAAATAGTATACAATCTCAAAACTCAATGAATAAATAATAATCACCGAAGCAATGAGATTCCTC
>UELU01138783.1:32196-42504 GCA_900490025.1 Megastigmus dorsalis
TTTCTGGCTCACCCTGCTGCGGATGAATAAAAAGTTGATGTGCAATCTCCGGGGATATAAGGTAAAAGTACCTATTATGAAACAGTACGTAGCAATGTTTTACATTTAATGTTAAACTAATTTATAAGAAAAATCAAAATTTACACTATATATACATTTTTGCCACGTTTCATCGATCGGGCAACTTTATTTGACAAAAATCCATTTGGACATCTTAGGCTTGTTTTCGTGGTTATAGTGAGATTCACTATTTGAATACTTTTTTTAAATATATTAAACATTTATAAATAATAATGATTTTTATATTCTCTTACAGTTAGCATCTTACTATTTTTAGTTGATTTTTTTTTTATTTCTTAATATTTATTTTAAATAGTCATAAATTTTATTATTTAAAAATTTGTTTCATAATATGGACCTGTTAGGCAATAGGTACTTTTACCTTTGGGAGGTTCTAATCGATGCTCAGTCGAACTTTGCAACTCGCGTCCTCTAGTTCTCCTCGGAGAAGTCTCGGACGAATCCTCTTCTTCTATGTTGTCTCAACAGGGAATAACTCCTATACAAAAATACTATACACTTAAAAAAAAAAACGTTAAGCGCCACTTCTGACTCGGCGGAGGCGGCAGCAGGCGACCTGGCTCATGCATGTGCCGTTCACACTAACTGCTGTGCCGTTTCTGGCTTATACTGCAGCTTCTAGCTTAACGGGGGAAGGGGGAGGGGGGGAGATAGCGCTGCGTATCCGCAGCTGCAGGGTGAGCCAAACAGCATAGGTTGATTCTGGATTATTCGGAGGCGGGGGTGAGCCAGAAACACTAGGTTGGTTTTGGATCACCCGGAGGCGAAGTCAGAGCCAACCTAGCCTATCTACAGTGCAAATTTTTAAGGTGCTCCAAAAAGTTGCGTCTGCTCCATGCGATTATTGTATTATAGGGGCCGGATGAGAGTAACGCTCTGAAAATTGGATTCCTCGTTGTATCCGATGCTTATGTTAAGATTATATTGAGATTATGGCGCAGCTTGCGTGAAATTTTTCGCTTGAATTTATTAAACGGCTAATGGAATTTCATTCGCCAACAATTTTTTAATATGATTTGTATGATGGAAATTTAATATTGCCCCAGAGTTACGGTAAAATTGAAAAATCTTTCGAGATATTTTTGTTTGGTTGGTATTTAGAATGATGAGACTAGGAGAAAATGCGACGAAGAGTAAGCTGATACAAATATTTCGAATATCATCGTAAAAGCTTCTCGAACTATTGATGCGAAGAAAATCTTATTGCAATAAATAATCTTAAATAAACACAATGTCTTACGTTAATTATTATTATACGGTATTATCCACAAGTAAACAAATTTGAAATAAAAAATCAGTTAATCCTTGTAAAGTAGTCAAATCCACTGGGCCAATTTTAAATTTTAAGTTTAAGACCTTATTTGCGTCTTTTAAAGACCTTTTCCGTGCAAAAATAAATTCCACTTCCTCACGCTTTTCACACATGTCGGCCCAAATCATTTACGATACATCAGTCGCAGGTTTTAAATTAAAAAATAAAAAGTTGATGCGCATTCTCCGAGGCTTAGGGATGATAAGGGCAAATTTAATAAAATCATCCGTAGGGGGTGTGAGGGAGAGAGTAAAAGGGAAGAGAAAGAGAGTGAGAGAGAACTATAGACTGTCCGAAAGCCACTCGTGTTCAGTGGGATGTCTTTCAATGAAAAGGGACGGGAGAGAAAGAAAGAAAGAAAAGAAAGAGCGACAGGGCGTATCTTTGTTCCTTCTTTTATCTGCGTTGTAGGTATTATGCAAGAGCAACGCCCGAGCAATAGTGAATTCCAGAAAGAAGGGAAAAAAAGGGACTATCGATTTTTCATAGTCCCTTTATTTCTCTCTCTCTCTCTCTCTCTCTCTTTCTCTCTCTGCCGTGCGCTTTGACGCTGCACCCATAAGGATAATGTGTGTTTATTTTTGTGCGGCTTTTTTGTTAATAATTTAACAATTCGCCGAGAAGCGCCAGGGAATCCGATCGATTTAAATAAAGCACAGCATAGAGGTTTAATTTTTCAATTTCAAGATGCACAAATCGGATTATCGATCCACTCTTTCTAAATGTGAATACTTTATTTTCCGACTGATTTTATATCCTGAACAATATCTATATATGACATTGTGTCCGTAAGGCGAACTGAATGTTTCAAGCGGAATAGATATTGGAAGCATTTTTCCTAAAAGCTTAAAATAATTGATAGGTTGAATCACAATTAGTCGACGGGCAGATATAGTAAAGTAAAAAAAAGATTGAGCGAAGTGAGAGGTTAAGACCTTAGCTAATGCAGCCTAAGATATTACATTTTGTCGGATTAAAACTCGACGAATGAAAGAAAATGAGGAGGAAAAGAGACACATTCTGCGCCGCGATAATGTGGAAATTTAATTAGAATCTTAATCTGCTTCGGGCTGAGAGGATAAAAATGAGAGGGAGAGAGAGAGGAGAAGTGTTTGGGAGACTGCGAAGTGCCGGCGGGGCGAAATTAGTTTTAGAAGATTGCTTCGTAAGTCTTAATCTTTCATTGATTATTTCGAACTCACCATTGTGCAGGCGACAATCCTTTAAGTTTCTTTTTGGGACGAAATTATGGGCTAGAGATACTGAAAATAAAAGTGCCAGTTGTTTGCGACGATCCGATATAAATTAGTAATTTTTTAGCAAAAGATTTTGAAAAAAAAAAATAATGAACTGTATTTAGACGATTCTAATATTATTTAAAATATAATTGGCTAAATTCGAGCACTCGTTTGAATTCGTCAAGTATCGTGGACATGGACTTTAATAGAAATTAAACAAATAACGTCAAGCCAACGCTTGTATCAAATTTTCCAAAACTTAATGAAACTTCTATATTCAATATTGCAAGCAGCAGTCTGGATCCGAATAAGAGAGTTATCGGCGAATTGGAAAATAATATATTATTTTACAGGTGTATGATTTTGCAGCGAAAGAGCGAGAGGCGAGGACGAGAGAGAGATAGAGAGAGTGAGACAGAGAGAGAGAGAGAGAAAGCCCATAAGCAATGCAAATAGACGGCACAGCATGCCGTCAGACGGTAGAAGGTATCTATGAGCGAGTTAACTGTCTCGGATATCAACTGTCAAATTAAACGACTTGCTCTGTCAAAGTATGTAATGCGATGCTAATAGTTCCGTAACGCTTGGCATGAATAATTCAATGGATCAGCTACACGTTTCTCAATATAACCATACGAATTCTAGATTCACCTGCTCTCTCTCCCTCTCTCTCTCTCACTGCTATTGTCGCATAGCTTCGACCCGCCCCCTCCATCCGCGTCATGCATTTCCACCTGCATATTATAGCCGGTTGAGTGTCTTGTAAACATATTTATTTCGAAGTAACGCTTGGCTATGCTACTTTCATCTTCAACAAATTCCATGGAACTTTGCGAGAAAATATTTCGAATAATCACGTAAATTGAATAACTGAGCGTATTCGGCCAGCTATGTATCACTTTCTATTTTATTTTAATCTCTATTCCGGGCACTGTATTAATCGAGTTTATTGCGTGCTCGGGCGCAAAAGCGTGTCGGCATCGAGCGAAATCGTATAAGTGATCGACATCGTCGACGCAATCGCAATTAAATATATAAACGTCGAAGCCGCCGTGTGCAAACACGTTGCTTTCGGGCCAAAGGAAAACTCGCGCTGATTCGTTAACCTGCAGGCGCAACAAAAATCACCGATCTCCAAAGCTCATTTCCAGGCAGCAAACGATTAACCTCGATATTTTAACCTTTGCTCGCGCGATACACGCCGCAAACGCACAATTTTTTTTTTTTTACCTAAAAATCCAGGAGGTCCGTTGTTGCGCCGAAAGAGAGTGAGATAGGAAGTTGACGAAAAATTTAACCACACACAGGAGGGACGGTGAGAAAAAGGGGGACTAATACATGCACGAATAAACACACAACATTGAATTTTCTGTCACTTGTATTGATTTTGTCACATGACTTGGCCATTAACGTCGAACTGAGTTTGATTTGTCGCCGAATCCATGGCAACGCGGGCTTTTTGATTTTACGACTTAAAATTACTGGACTCTCACTCTCGTTCTCTCTCTCTCTCTCTCTCTCTCTCTCTCTCTCTCTCTTCTCCGCATATGCACGCCCGACGCCGTATATAGCTGCGGCACAGCAGTACCTATATACTGTAATGTCGCTCACTATTCCGCGAGAGGTTCAGCGCGCATATTTTTCTCTCGCTCGCACCTCTCGAGGAGTTAATGTGTTTTTCGTGTTGGTTAACGAAAAGAGAGACAAACAGAGAGAGAGAGAGAAAGAGAGAGAGAGGCGTAAAATCGTAAATGTGCGCCGTTCGAGAGTTAATTAATAGTGGAATTTCTTGTCCCGCGCATATAATAATAACGATATCAACACACGCAAGTGCGTGCATGTCTCGCGTATACGAAAATTTCGGAATTTTGTTGCTCGCGCGGTGCAAAATTGTGTACGCCAATCAAAATCGTCGTTAATGTCGATCAGGGGGGACTTTGCTCCTCTCTCTCTCTCTCTCTCTCTCTCTCTCTCTCTCTCTCTCTCTCTATACGAATATATGAAATAATGAAAATAAAAAAAGGGCTGCGTCGTTGTATGTATGTATGTGTCAAAGAGCCGCCGGTGAAATAAAAGCGCGGAGGGGTGATAGGAGAGGAGGTAGAGACGAATTTCAGTAGCTGTAGATTCGCCGATACAGCATCGAATAGGTGTCAGCTGTTGATCCGGTACATGAAACATTCAAGAGACGCTCGCGAGATAAATCGATTTTTATCAAATTCGTGCGCCGCTCTTTCGGGAGGGAAGCGGGGGTGACTCTCGCGCGAGACTGACGTCGATTCTTGCTGATGACAAAGTTCGCTTCGGTAATGGAAATAGAAAAATTGTCGATCATTCGTTTAATCGCGCGTAAAAATTGATTTCCGACAGTTTTCATGCGTTCTGATCCGTTTTCGTGGAACGAGTGACAAAAACGTTATTTCAACTGGACTAATTAGATTTTAGCTTGTGCATAACTTGTTCCAGATGTATGCATGGTATATAAATTGTAATACGCGTTGATATTGTTCTTGGTAGTGTATAAATAAATTATTTCATATAACGATTCTTTTTTTTTAAATAGTCAAAGTTAAATTTTAATTACAAGCTATTTTAAAAGTACATGCAATGATTAAATTAATGTAAATTTTAGTCTATATTAAGATAATATGGATTTTACATAATTATGAATAATTATGAACAATCAAGACTCAAGATTGAATTATTTTTAGGATTAAAATTGTGTTTCAAATAATTTGGAATAATCCATCGTGACAATAAGTTTACTGCCCTCCGCCGTGCCTCTCTAGCCTTTTTACACCGATACGTATCCGTTAGATTTTAAAAGGGACTGTACAATAGCGCGATTGACGGTAATTAATAAAAATTCTTTTGACTTCAACTAGCCATTACTAGTACGCATGAATACATGTAGAAACTGATATGTTTAAACTTTAAAACATGTTTCGTAATAGGAATAAAAAATACAAAACAAAAATCCATTTTTAATGTTGTACATTTTTTTTCAAACGATAAAAATGTGCTACGAATTTTTGAGTTTGAATATTTTTAATGCATAAGATTATTCGGTAAAGCTTAAAGAAGGTTTCAGGCCGAAATATTCAGTAGATCAAAAGATGTGAGTTTTTTTTATTGATTATGCATCGGTGCGGACGAGCGTAACATTATGACACGTATGTAATGTGTCGCTCTGCTTGTGCGTAAAACATCACATGAACTAAATAAATATGAATAAACATATCGAATTCATTCATATGCTTTTTCGAATTTACCACGCTCGAGACTTCTCTTCTATACGGCTTACAGTGATGTTGGCTATTCGCAATGTTCTCTTTCTCTCTCTTATCCCGTTTCTTAAGTAAAACTATCAACTGCAAACTTTGAATCGTTATAACTCACAAACCAGAAGGTGAGCTTCTTTTTTTATTTTTTTTTATAACCTTTCAATTGTAATTTTTTATCATATACTAATTTTTTAAAAAAAATTCTCGAAAAGTTCTTATGATATAATAAAAAATGTCTCTGTTCGCATGGCTTGGTATAGGGAATACGTTTTAAAAGTCGAAACTTTGAGTAAAGATTTCTTGATTTCGGGAAGGTACAGCTTCTTGAATTTTTAACCAGGTATAAATGCTAAATGCTATTTTAAACGTATAAAAAAATTCCTCGAAAATGCAAAAAACCAGTAAGAATCCTTAAAGAACATTTCTAAAAACTTTTAATCGGAATTCTAAAACTATAAAAGAACCGTCTTTATTCAGTATTATAAAAGCAGAGCAACAAGTTTTCTAAAACCTGTACAAGCCAAGCTTTTTCCGACAAAAATTCTTTCTAATCTCGTTTCCACAGCAAAGAACAAACATAGTGAAGCAGTTATATCCGCGCGCGAATGAAATTGAATTTTTAAATTTTTTCACTCAACAAAGGAAAGCACCTGGTAAGTCGAAGAGTCGCATTCCAGGTCGTTAGCCGTTTCGCAGCGCGCACGGCGAAAGTCTACATTGCGGAGAAGCAGCAGCTACGGGCTGGGAGTAGCTGGGCGGGTAAGTGTGGAGAGCGAAATGCGGAGGCAGGGGCCATTCGTCGCTATTAGTACGAGAGCATATTGGATTTCGAGGAGATTAGAGAGAGGGGCTATTATATTTTCATAGGACAGGACGGGCGGAGCGCCGGGGAGCACAGAGTACGCGAAGACGTGATACTGGAGCAATACCGAGTCAGTACTAAAACCGCCTTCGCGCGCACAACCCGCCACCCGGCGAGCTTTCTTTTTTACTGTGCTTTTACTGCCGCGCGATCGTTAAACTCCGGGAAGGTCAGAGTGATTCCCCGTGTCGCCCCTCAATTTGAGCCTCGAGCAAACAACCTCTAATTTTCCACTTTCGCCTCTCTTTCTCTCTCTCTCTCTCTCTCTCCTCTTGCCTCCACCATCCTCTTCTTCCTCCCCCTCCTCCTCTTCCCTCTCTCTCTCTCTCTCTCTATTTCTGGCGCACTTTTATAAAGGAATCAATAAAAAAGAGAGAAGAGGGAGTATTTCTACACCTGCATCGACTTCGTTGTCAGCCACTTCTTTTAGGCGCCGCAGTAACTTATTATTGAGAGACTGCGATTGATCCGTTCGGCTGAAATAGACTTTCGAGAGAGCTGCTACTTCCTTAATTTGAGATGGACTTACTATCGAACAAAAGTTAAACTTCCTATTCAGGACGATTTAGAAATGTTTAAAGTTTTTAAGAATAAAGTAGATTGTTCTACGTGAATTATTAAGCCTCCTCGACAAGCGACACTCGTTTCAGGGTATATATATAAACATAATGTCTATTTGTAACTTAATCTCAGTTCCAATGCTCAGTCTGAATTTAACCCTATCATTAAAATCTATCTAAACTAGTTTTCGCCGTCTATTTATTGAGCTTCCGAATGAATAAAGAAACAGAAGATATTACGGTACGAGTTACTTTTGTATTCTTTACGCAAAATCTATTGTGTTTTATCTGTCGACTGTGACCATTAAATATTGTTTAAATCAAGATTTATTATATATGATATTATTAACATAGGGCCACAAAGTGAAATCGATGTAGAGCATCTTTCAGCTAAGTTCATCTATAAGTTTTTGGGGTCGTTGGCCACGATCCCGGTGTCCATATAACCCCAGCAAGATTGGGTGAAGGTCAAACAAACGTCAAATATCTTAATTCGAATGATGTAATTTTTTGGAGGTGATTTTGACTAAAAGGTCAAACCTATCTGGATGTGAAATTTCCTGTTCTTTCAGAATCCGGGGTCAAAAAATATTTACATTATACGAATTAAGGTGTTTGAGCTTCGTTTGATCTTGATCTAGACGTGATAGGGTCATATGGACACCGGGATCGTCATCAGTGACCTAAAAAATTTATAAGTCAACTGAGCTCAGAGATGCTCTACCTCGATTTCACTTTGTGACCCTGTGTAATTAATAAACCGATTTTAATGACACGAAGAAACCACACATTTCTCATTATTTACTACAGTCACTTATATTTGAGTCACTTTTAATAAAGTCAGGTTCACTATTGACATTCGAAAGAACTTTTTACGCTTAAGGGGTGATAAGTCTCGATATTTCCATCGAGATAATATACTTAGACAATGGTGCTGCTAGAACAACTGAAGTAGAATAACCAACGCAGTCGGTACATCTTTGACACAAGAAAATGGTTCGGTTAATGACGAGGATACGTTTTTTATGCTACAAAGCTGATGGAGCTGAAGTACTCGTAGAAAAAAAGGACTGAGCGCATGGAAATAGAAAGGTAAGAGAACGAAGCTGCGAGGAGCAAGAAGAAAGAGGAAAAGCGCAACAGAAGCAGAACCGCGTGGAGAAGGGAAAAGTCGCACCTAGAGCTAGGCGACAAAGGTGCAGTGCAACCGCAGAGAAGCCAGCAGAGAGAGCGAGAGAGAGAGACTATCGCTCGCGGGCCCGCTAACGGCCAAGTAATTCGAGGCTTCGTGTAAGATCGTAACAGCAGGCGAGAGATGCTTCGTCTGCCGTTTACGAGCTCTGCTTCGTTAGAACGTCCGCGAGCATAAAAGTCTCTCATTACGAAAGGTATCGCCCCGCGCTCTTTCTCACTCACTCTCTCTCTCTCGCTCTCGAGCTACACCTATCCCACCCCTATCTCTTCTATATCTCTACTCTCGCGACTCTCTATGAACATGTGTATGTGTGCGTGTGCGTGTGTGTGCGTGTGAGTGTGAAGGCAGGGGGTAGAGAAGTGAAGGCGCTGACTCGATTTAACGAGGCTTTAGCTCGCGTTTCAAACCTCCGCAACCTTTACCAAGTTTCTCTCTGGCAATATCGAGTTTGCCCCAATCTAACTTGCGCAATATCGATGGGATTCGTTATGCCGGCCACTATATCTGCTCTATCTCGCTTACGCATACATACACACCCCCTATCCGGGCTACCTTTCTCTACTCCCTCTCTCGCTATCGCTATGTATACCTTTATGCACTCTATGGATTTGACAAATCTCGTAGAGTTGTACATTTTAAAGCGCAGCGAACCGGCATTACTGCATCCTATATAGATTTCATAAGCCACTCGCACAATTGGCTATGAAAATCCAGTATCTTGCGAGATTTTGGGGAATTCATTCGATTCAGATTACGATCCTACTGTTATTGTCAGAGCCGAGCCTTGATGAGTACTCCATGATGTTATAGTAATATTACTTATGTATTACTAGAATGTTGAAATCCTTTGATTTAGACGTGCATAAGGTGTGCTGATTACAAAACTGTATACCTTTTCCCTACTTCGCTTTACTATTTTTTCTGAAATGTCGAGCGTATTGACCTATTTTGCTTATTTTCTATGCAGTCGGATATTCTCCATTACTTCGATTTTCTCATCTGGATAAGGTAAACAGTAAACATCCTTGTTGACAGCTCCAGCGCTTCCTAGCTAAAGACTTCAACGTAAATAAGATTCATATTCGCTATTTACATTGACAGTCCGGTTTGCGCGAACATATACAGAAACGTAAATGAAATTGAGATGGAAACTAAAAACCATTTTGCAAGTGAAATACCAAATATCAACTGAATGAATCGCTCTACCCATTCTGTATTATGAACATGACCTATTTATCACTTTTTTTTTTTCATGAACTCAAGGCAGTACCAATACTATATTTTGGTTTTAAAAAGATATTTTCAACTAACCTACTTATTTCTGTTTTCATTAGAAATTGATTACCAAAGAAATATCAATTGATTTGATTAAAAAAATACACATTTCATTGAACATACTCGAAGCGATCCACGTTAACGATTCCAATCTCATTAATGCAGAGTAACGTTCCACAGAAATAATATCCCACTGAGTTTGCGAATGAATGCAGTCTCAGGTTTCTCTTCTTCATATTTAACGGTCACTGAATCCATAGTATATCGAGTGTAATTGCGGTCGACACACTGGCGATGTACGGAGCTCCGACGCAACAGCTCGCTAATGGGAATTCAAGGGTATAGGGCAGCTGCAACAGTTCCGAGCCAAAGCTCGCTAATGCAAAACGCGTTTGCATAACCCAAGAAGATTGACTTCAAGTTCACAAGTCCCGAACTTGCTCGAACGCCTACGTTAAACCTTACCACTCCCCCTGCCCCCCCCCCCCCCCCCCCCCCCCC